>CAUYRH010094257.1:0-72339 GCA_963574655.1 Perodicticus potto
GCCTGTAGTCCCAGCTACTTGGGAGGCAGAGGCAGGAGACTCGCTTGAGCCCAGGAATTGGAGGTTGCTGTGAGCTGTGATGCCACAGCACTCTATCCTGGGTGACAGCTTGAGGCTCTGTCTCAAAAAAAAAAAAAAAAAGAATTAATGTTAGGTATTGAAGCAGTACCCTGAACCCCATAAATGCATCAATGTACAAAGTTATGATTTAATAAAACATAATTTAAAAAAAAGAATTAATGTTAGGTGAATATGGACCTAAGAGTGAAGTCACTAGGCCTTTCTGTCTGAACATCTTATGATTATCCTAAGAAATGCTGATTCATTTTCTAAAAATGAAATTTTTGGTAGTCAAAAATTCTCCCAGCAGGGTTTGAGCATTCCTGTTGCTCCAAACCCACACCAATAGGTAATGTGTGGGCCCTTTTCTTTTCTGCCATTTTGCATATCTGTAACAGCATATCTGTAACAGTTGTTATATATATGTGCTCCACCCACAGGGTTAAATTTCCAATGCTCCTGTCTCTATCTGCTTGCTGGGGGGCTTTCCCCAACACCTTAAATGGTTTCTATGCCTGTGTGCTTGGAAGGCTGGGCATTCTAGGAAATTAATATCTGGAAGTATCCATTCTCGGCCTTTTGTCTAAGATGAAGTATAACATTTGGAAGCAGTCTTAACCAACCACTGACAGCAGTTGGGGTATAAATGCCCCAGCTCACTCACCTCTCAGCTAAAATAACTCTGAGGCGTGTGTTTATCCAGGCTCCCTGAGTTTCCCTGATAGGACTTTGCCTCAATCACTCTCTGTATTTGTTGACTAAATGCACACTTTTTATTGGTTTCTTCCCTTCTCTGTCTTAATTTCCCACTCAAGGAAGGCTGGGAGTCATTGTGCTCTAAATCTCCTAAATAAACTACTTACCAATGATATTGATTCCTTGGACTAGATTTTGTTTTATTCAAACTTTCCCTTATCATTAGACATGTAAAATATTTCCAGTTTTCCTCCCTTATAAGTAAGCAATGCTATGATAAACATCCTGTATGGAGATCTTTGTCCAGATTCCTAGAAGGCAATATAGCACCTTTCAGCAATAATGAGGCACAGGTATGAATATACCCATTTTGCAGATGTGGAAGTTGAGGTTCATAGATACTAAATAACTTGCCCAGACACACAACTAGGAAGAAGTGGAATATAAATTCAAGTATAGAATTGTTTGGAGTCTTGATGGCATGATGCAATGGGAGATACTAAGTTTACTGGTAGGACAACTCTCCTTTCTTATGACCTGCAATCTCTCTGTTGAATCCCAGTCTTAATGAAAGGATCCTTTCTGAGCTTGCAGACATGCAATACCATGCCTCAAACTCCTCTCCTGGTAGATGGACCCCAATTCCTTTAATCAACATTTCTTCTTATCTTTCTTGCTTCTAGACCAGCCATTTGGCAAGCGAATGATATAATGAAACAGCCTAAGAAGAAATGCAAATATAGTCAGGCACAGTGGCTCACGCCTATAATCCTAGCACTCTGGGAGGCCAAGGAAGGTGGGTTGCTTGAGCCTGGGAGTTTGAGACCAGCCTGAGCAAGAGTTAGACCTGGTTTTTATTTAAAAAAATAGAAACAAACTGAAGCAATAGGATCTCTTGAACCCAAGAATTTGAGGTTGCTGTGAACTATGACATGGCACTCTAGTCAGGGCACCAGAGTGAGACTCCATCTCAAAAAAAAAAAAAAAAAAAAGGAAAGAAAAGAAATGCCAATATAAATGGTAATTTGGTGGCTTTCACTCATTTTCTTTCAGAATCTAGAATTTTATTGACCCAACTAACTCCAAGGAAGGCTTTTGCACCCCTCTGCTTATGGATATGCCATAGTTTAATGATCTTGTGATGAACATGCAGACCTGGGTCCAAACAGTGGGACTGTGGTGTCAAATTTTCTGCACATTTATGTGCAGGGAAACCTGCTCCGGGTTCCTAAACACGTCATATGCTGCCTCCCGCACACACTCACTCCAACCAGGAAGAAAGAAGCCCTAGAGTCCCCACACTTCACTCTGTTCCAAGGATGAGGACTCTTCCACTACCACCCTATGCTCACAGCTCACCATCTGAGCCCATTTTCATTTATCTCCCCCAAAACACGAGAAAATAAATGAGAAGGCAAAGTGCCATTAGCTTAATGGCCTTTAACACCCAGCCATCTGCCGTGATGTAATTAAATAAAAAAATCAGAGAGAGCATATGGTGTCTGTTAAAAATAAATATTAAAATTTTGTTTCAAGGGATAAGGACTCCAGTGCCTCTTGGTCCATGGGCTAAATTTATGGCCCTCTTCACTTGTCATGGGGGATGAGGCTGGGCCATAGTGAACAAAAATATCTGCTGGAAGAGAACACAGAAAGGCATCAGACCTGGGCTTAGGCAACTCTGCATTTGAACCTGCTCAGACCCGTGGTGGCTGTGTGATTTTTCAGCAAGTAGCCTCTCTGTGACTCAGTTTCCCCATTTGCAAAATAGGACCAATCCACCCTGCCTCACAGGGAAGGGCGGAGGATTAAGTGAACTACTGTGTTTAAAATACATAGCACCCCAATAACAACATGAGTTAATATTTATTGGGCACCTACTATGTGCCAGGCACTGTTCTAGATAGTAACTTGTTAATCCTTATAATAATCCTATGAGGATGGTCCCATTTGTTATATCTATGTTATAGATGAGGAAACTGAGGTTCACAGAAGTTAAGTCACCTGTGCAAGATCACACAGCTGGGAAGGGGTGAAACAGTGTTTGAACCCAGGCAGTCTGGCGTGGAAACCTGTCCTCTTAAGTATTAAGTAAGCTTGCCAGAAGAGCTTCTCAATAAATAGTCATTCTCTGCCTCAACTTGAGCCAACTAAACAAAGCATTTACTCCTTCTAATGACAATACCATTTTCCCAGACTTTATCGCAGAAGACAAAGATTCAATGAGTTGGTATGATGGTTGGTGACCACTCAAGGTAGGTATGGAAGATACATTCTAGGGAGTCTATCTAGTGTGTGACCCCCACCCCCTGCTCACAGGAGTAGGACTCATGTTTGTACCACGTCACCCTGCTCACTGGCATTGTTCCTGGGCTGAAATTAGACTCAGATCTGAACAGGGCAATCAGTGCTTGACCCCCAGGAAAACGTGGAATGGGGATTTGAGACATTCTGGTCTCTGCTGGTCACATGGACTAAGGATCTATAACCTCAGGGGCTGTCACAGGTGCCCAAAGAAAGAGCAAAAGTTAGTCTGCAAAATGAAGGATGAGGAGAAAGTAGCTGAGCAGAGGAGACCGGATAGAGGAACTCAGAAAGCCTGGGGTTCCTGTTCTTGGAAGGCCAAGTATGAACCTTCCAGGGTTATAGACAGCATTGAATAAGGAAATGCAGCACTTTTCCTACCGCGGTACTGCGCACACCACAAGGTCTCAATAAGCTTTTGCTACAGCTAGTCTTCAAAGGGCAACTATATAAAACATAACATACTCTTATCACGCCACCCAGTAATCACACTCCTTGTTATTTACCCAAAGGAGATGAAAACCCACATATATCCAGACAATGGAGCATTACTCCTGCTAAACAAGAAAAAAAAAAAAAAGAGCTATCGAACTATTGAAAGACATGAAGGAAACTGAAATGCATATTACTAAGTGAAAGAAACCGGTCTGAAAAGGCTAGATACTGTATTATTCCAACTCTGTGACATTCTGGAAAAGACAAAATTCTCAACTATATGATATTCTAGAAAAGGCAAAACTCTGGGGGTAATCAAAAGATCAGTGGTTGCCACAAGGAGGAACAAATAGGCAGAGCACAGAAGATTTTTAGGGCAAGGACACTACTCTGCAGGGTACTACGCTGGTGGATACAATGATACATTTGTCCAAACCCACAGAAAGCACAAGGCCAGGAGTGAACCCTAATGGAAACCATGCGCTCTGGGTGACAATGATGTGTCAGTACAGGTCCCTCAGCTGTAATCAACAAACCCCTCCCCCCAGTGCGGGGTATTGATGACAGGGGAGGCTGTGCAAGTGGGCTTGTGGGGAGGGGATATGCCAGAACTCTCTGTGAATGATGCTCAATTTTTCCGTGAACCTAGAACAGCTCTAAAAAAAATAGTCTATTTAAAAAAGGGGGGGTTGGAGATAGTCCTATATTTGGAAACACGGAGGCCCTCTGGGGTATATACCAAGTATGCATACAAACTCAGGCTGGCAAGGAAGAGAGAGAGAGGTTGGGTGCAGGTAAGGGGGTACACTGACAGCCCCCCTCCTCCAGCCTGTGTAAGAAGGACTCCTAAAGAAAGACCCTAAATCATTAAGCCATCTGGAGTCATCCTCCTCGGGGAACTGTCTGGTGGAAGGTCAATTAGTGTATATTTGCATAGAGTTCCTTAATAGGTTACTAATTGCCTGGGTGAGATAATGGATGGCTCTGCTAGGTCTGGGCAGAATGTTTACCCACGGGGCAGACCTACAGGGGGTGGCAGAGAGCTGGAGAGGAAGGCAGGAGGGAGGGAAAGGATGGGGTGGAGGGAAGGGAAGAGAATGAAGTGAGGAGCTATGCTGACTCAGTGAGAAGAACTGTGACATGGGGAACATTTGCTTTAGTTGTGTGTGTGCATCACAAGGGACAATGCATTTCTCACTGTGGGTTCATTCGAATAATTCCAAAGTCCTAGTAATGGAGAATAGGGAGAGCTACATGGGATACGGTGGGTTCCAAAAGGTCCCTCTGATACATTTAAGCTGAGATCTGAAAAGCAACAAGCAGCAGTCATGGGAAGCACTGGGGCAGGAATGTCGCGGGCAGCGGGGGACACCGTGCAAAGACAGGCTGAGTAAGCTCTCTCCCACCCCCCAGAGGCATCTGGATTCTGCTCAGGGTTGTTCCTGAATGGCAGTGTGACCCTCTCCTGTCTCTTAAAGTATACAATGAGCAGCTAGAGGAGGAAGCCACTCAGGACCCTTCCCATCCCAGTGGGATGTCACCATAATTTCTCAGAGGAGGCTGAGCTGGGCTCAGAAATTGTGTACTGATTGCTAGAACTTACAACAAGCCAGGGTCCTGGTTCTTGACAGGGCTCTGAGTGGCTCTAGAATTTGTTTCTGGGTGGGGCTTAAGGGCATGTGGCCCCCAAAGCCTAAAATATGCCCTCTCAGGCCCTTTACAGAAAGCATCTGCTGACCCTCGGTTTTCATCAGCAAGAGAAGCTGATGTGGAGATTCTGGGGAAGAGGGTTCAGGGCCTCAAGGCCATTGAGGCTATTCATTCTACCCTCGTCAGAGCTCCAAGCCTACCCTCAGGTCACTCAGCATCTTACAGCAAGTGACAGCTGGAAAGGAAGCTTGGATATCCATCACCTAGTGAAAGTCTTCCTGTAAAAAGGGGAAACTGATGCTCAGAGATATTTGCATGAAATAATTTCTGTCTATATGGAATGTCTTATATGGACCTGGCAAGTATTCAAGAATCTTTCGCTGTTGCTATGATTATTGTTATTTTTATACCACAGAAACCCAGAGAGTTCAACAGGCCCTTAGAAACCAGCTAGTTCAAGTATAATGTTTATATGTTTTACAGGTGAGGAAGCCAGGGCTCAGAGAGGCCGGAAGAGTGCCCCAGGATCATACAGCCAGGCTAGGGCTGAGCTGGTTCCAGGCCCAGCCTGCTGCTCAGCAGATTTTGTTCCCGGAGCACATGCTGCTCCTTGGCAGCCCCCAGCTCTCCCAATTGCAGTGCCAAGCTCTCCCAATTGCCACTTGCTGGCTCCACTGACCAGGGCGGACTAAACTCTAATTTAGGAACTGTGACAGCTCCCATTAGCAGCCCTTCCCCAGAGAGGAATTTTCCACCAGGCGTTTCTCCAGCAATAACTGCTGTCCCCATCCCCAAATCACCCAAGTCTAGCCTTCCTGTCCAAGCCAGCATGAGTGTGTTTGGGGAGAGTCTCTGTGCCCCCTCATCCATCTCCACAGGTTCAAGTTCTCTTCCCCCATGCAGCACCCCGAGCCCTGCAGATGGGTCAGAGCAGGAGTAGAAGGTGGCCTCATATCTGTCCCAGCATGATGGGCTTCACAACTTCCAGGCCAAGCTCCTCACTGACAGATGGGAAAACTGAGGCCCAAAGGGGGGAAGAAGAGGACCCCACAATCTTGCAGTGACTCTACCCAGACCCAGGCCTCCTGGATCCCAGCCTCAGTGCCCTCCTTGAGAAGAACAAGAAACAGATGCACTGCCATGCCACCTGCTACTTGCAAGGTTCTGCCACACCCCAGTGGCTCTGCTTGACAGGTTGGTTTTATTCTCACTTTATAGATGAGGCAACTGAGGTCAGTAAACTTACCATAGCACAGAGCTGTTAAGTGGCAGGGCAAGACTCTCCCCTGGCTGACTCCAGACCCTTCATTCTAACTTCTATGTGACATTGCCTCCCACTGCAATGCCACTCCCTGACCTCTGACCTTGAGACATCCTCTCTGTGAGATAAATGGGATGACTCTGAGACCCTCCATACTCTGGGACCCTTGCACTTATGTCTGCTCAGAGCCTGTGTAGGCAACAGGCCCTCTAGAAGGCCCTAGCCCGTCAGCAGCCCAAGGTATTCTACAAGCATCAAATAGACAGCTGTCCCCTCCATAAGGAAAACCACTGCCAGAAAATAACTTTCTAATTCCTAGGCACATCACCTGGATACCATCATACCACAGAGAAGGTAGCCTGAGGCCATGTGTGTACACATGCCAACAGTGACCCATTCATGCACAAACACATGCAGACACCTTGCCTGGTCACTTCCGATACCCCAACTGTCCATTTACATTTACAACTCAAAAGTGGGTTGAAGTAGGAAGCCTTCAACCCACTATGCCAGTGAGAAACAGCAGACATTGTAGCATTTGCCAACATTAGCATTGGAGTAAAACTGAAACTGTATCTTCCTGTTCTGACCAAACTTAGTTTCTTCTTCCCTGGGGTTTGTCAAAACAATAAAGCAACACATGCCTTAAAAAGTCTAGCCCAGGGTTTTTCATCCTCAGCACCATTGACAGTTTGGACTAGAAAATTTTTTATTGTTGGCAGGGGCTGGGTGGGGGGGGCTGTTCTGGGCATCAGATGGTGGCTGCCAGCATCCTTGGCCTGTACCCACCAGATGCTGGCATCATTCTACCTCCCCCTGAGAGGAGACCATGAGAAACAGCCCTAGGCATTGATCTAGAGTTAGACCTTGCACTTAGGAATAACCAGAAGGGTGAACCAGGACTATGCCCTCAGACCCACCTGAGTCCGTATTTATAAAGTTTTAGTGTCAGAGACTAGAGCTCCATCTAAGATTGTTATCCTAGCATTTTATAATAATATCCTCATGAGGTGCTGTAATCCTAGCTCTCTGGGAGGCTGATGTGGGTGGATTCCTTGAGCTCAGGAGGTTGAGATCAGGCTGAGCAAGAGTGAGTGCCTGTCTCTACTAAAAATAGAAAAACTAGCCAGGTGTTGTGGTACGTGCCTGTAGTCCCAGCTATTTGGGAGGCTGAGGCAAGATCAATTGAGCCCAAGAGCCAAAAGTTTAAGGTTGCTATGAGCTATGATGACACCATGCCCTCTACCCAGGGTCACTCTGTCTCAAAAAATAAAAAAAACAAAAAGATTCTGTCATGAGGTCCCATGCAAGGACCCTGGCCTTCCAGCACTCTATGGTGTGATACTAGGAAGAAGCGTTTCAATATTGGCAGGTTCTCTGATCCTGAAATTCTCTTCTAAGCTCCTGAGATCTCATTTCCTCCTATGTCAAGGTTGAAATTCTCCCTGGGAGACAGTCATGCCTCACTGCTTTGCAGTGACAAGGATGAAAGACACGCCCATGAATTATATATTTCAAGTCATCTCTAAATTGCTTGGCAATTACAGAACACCAAGGGTCAGCTGCTGGGAGCAAGAACCTCCCCTTCAGCATAGAAGAAAACAGTTGGATCAAAACACACCAACACACATAAAGATGTTACCTCTCTGAGGTAGGTTTAGGAGTGATTTTTTTTTTCCATTTTGCTTATCTGTATTTTCATTTTCCATAATTAGCTGTGATTTAAAGAAAGAGATTGACATTGGTTAGACTTGGGTTGGAATGTTGGCTTCCTTAGTTAACAGCACTGAGAGATGAAGAAGCCCCTTACCCTCTCTAAGACACACTTTTTCACGGTAAAATGGGATGAGAATAACAGTACCCAAGGCACTGCGCCCAAGGAATTCCTGGGCCTCAGGATAATCACAGCTGTTGTTATTTGCAAGTCAGAATCCACAGGGGCAGCACACTCTTCCAGCTCTGTCCACCTCGGCAAGGGTGGGTCACCTCTTTGAACCTCCGTTTTCCCAATTCGTAAAATGGGTACAATCATGCCACCTCTCAGGGTCACCAGCAGACACCTGGCCCCAGAAGGTGTCCCCTTTTCTTTTTACCCCAGGCCAGAGGGCTGGCAGGCACTGAGCAAGGTGGAACAGGGCAGAAGTTGAAACTGGGGCGATCCCTTATCTCTCGATTTATTTAGGATTCTTTTAAAAGAGAGTCATCACCAGCCCCAACATTAATAGGTCCTTGCTGTCATGATGACTTTAAATTTAGATGAACATCCCACACACAAACACGCACCCGCCCACACACCCCCAGGAATAAATCTACCCGGAGTGGGAGAGAGGTCTGTCTGGTTACATCTGGGAAAAGAATAAGTTGACATAGCCGCGGCTGCTGCATGTGTGACCCCTGGTAGTGGGGAAGGAGTTCCGCTCTGTCCTGGTAGGTGCACAGGGTACTCCCAGCTGGGACACTGCACAGGGAGTGAGCAAAACTAGTCCCACCAAGATGGGGGTTCATGGATTAGAATCCAGAGTCCCCTGAAGGACAGTCTGGGTGTCCTGGGTGACATTCACAGCCTCTCTGAGCTGGGGTTTCCTCCTCTTAAATGAAGTGGTTGCAGGGCTATTTTCATAGCCTTGCCACCTGCCTGTGGTCCCACAGGGCCCACCCTCTTGCTTGGTTTAATAACTCTGTTTGCTGTCTCTGTCTCAAAATTCTTAAACATTTTTGAACAGGGGGCCCTATATTCTCATTTTGTACTGGGGCTTACAAATTATGTAACTGATCCTGTGTGGTTGTGAGATCTGGTGAAAGCCCCACTCCCTGCTGGGTCCCTCAAGGTGTTCAACCCATGGGCTCTCACTTTTCTTCTTCCAGCCCCTACCTCTTAGCTCATTCTGCTCTTCTAGTGACTCTTCATAAAACAAAAAACCAAAAACTACCTTTAAATTTCTTCTGGTTCCCCTTTCCCAATATTCAAACTATAATTCGCTCATTCATTCACTCAGCAAACATTCACTGAGTGCCAGCCCCTTGGCAATGCCCCACAGGCCTGGCCTGAACCAGAGGATACATCCACAGTGAGAGTTTATCCTGCACAAACTGCACAAATCCATCATCTCTGGGGAGAATGCCTCCTTCTTTACCTTGAAAGACCTCTACTCTAATCCACAGGAGCCAGATATTCCACAGCCTGGGGAGGAGGGGAGGGAAGTATGATTTTATATCTTCATTCAACAAACATTTATTGAGTACCTATTCCACACACATCCATGAAGAAAATGTGACCCCTACCACCAGGAAGATGACAACCTTATTTTTTAGCTTTTAAAAATCTCAGGATGCTGTGCTGGTTGAATTCAAGCACTAAGTAACTGCAATTTCATTCTTTGAGATTCCAGAGCTATTGAGACACATAATTTCTAATGTTCACAATGGAACTGTGCTCTTAAGTCCACATTACAGATAAGACACTAAGACTCAGATAGGTAAGTCACTTGCTCAAGGTCACACAGTTTGTTAAGTGGCCCACCTGGGGTTTCAATCTTGGGGTGTGTAGTGTGAAGGCATTTGGTGACACCATTCATTCTTGTATCAAAGTTCACCTCCCCAAAGGGAACATGGCTCTGTGAGCTAGGTCTTCCCTCCTAACTACCATCTGGAGCACACCATTCCTGAACCCCATGACAGTCCCACCAGACAAAGTCAGGAGGCCTAACTGCACGTTGGTCTCAAAAGTCTCCTGAATCAGAGAGAGGAAGGCATTTAAAGTCAGAGAAAACCACTGACATGAGTCATCTGGGGTGGAAGTTTCATGTCCCATTTGGGGTCTGTCTTGGTTTTTTTGATCCCATCCTACCAGGCAAATCATTGCTCCTGTGTAATACACAGTGCAGTGCAGGGGTTCTCAAACTGCATTGAGAACCCCTGGGAGGCTCATGAAAACACAGGTCTGGGCCCCACCCCCAGACTTTCTAGTTCAACAGGACTGTGGGGCCTGAGAATGTGCATTCCTAACAAGCACCCAGGTGAAGCTACCATTGTGGGTCGGGGATCAGATTTTAAAACCTCCTATCTAGACAAAGCCATCCACATGGAAGTGATTATAGTAGGTCTGGAAAAATCAGGATCTGATCCTCTGTGAGGCAGATCTCGATTAAAATATTCCAGCCACAACATTAGTACCCATGGGACACTCAAGGTGTGTCTAGGAGTCTGTTTCCTCATGTGGAATGGACAGTAGCTCCCTCAGGGTTGCTATGAGTATTAAAACAAATGAGTAATACCTTGTGATAGTAACAGCAAACTAATACTCAACAGAGTGCTTTCTGTGAGCCAGGTTGTTGTGAGTTGATCTGTGTCCCCTCCACCCCCCCTCAAACTCATATATTGACATCATTGACATCTTAACCCCAGAAACTCAAAGTGCAACCTTCTTTGGAGATGGCATCTTAAGAGAGGTGATCAAGTTCAAATGAGGTCACTGGGCTGGGCCCTAAAGAATATGGCTGGCGTCCTTATCCAAAGGCAAAATCTGGACATAGACACACACAGAGGGAGGATCGGGTGCGGATACTGGGAGAAGTGGCCGTCTACAAGCCAAGCGGAGAGGCGTGATCGGAGAGGTGTGATCGCCTCTTTTCCTCACAGCCCTCCAGGGAACCACCCTGCTGACAACTTAATTTTGGACTTCCAGCTTCCAGAACTGTGAGACAATAAACTTCTGTTGTTCCAGCCACTTGTTCAGTGTGTGCTACTTTGTTACGGTGACCCTAGCAAATTAATACATCCGTGCTCTGCAGGGCACCTCAAAAATATTTTCTTTTTTTAATGAGAAAGAAGTTACAGATAGAATAGTAAAAATGCATTCATCTTAAGTACACCAGAATCTTACATAGGTACACGCCCATATGGCCACTTCGAGTCAAGACTCTGAACATTCCTGTCACTTCCAGAGGCTCCCTAATGTCCCCTCTCGAGTAAATGCCCCCTTCCCAAGGGCAATCATTTTTCTAATTTCTGTCCTCATTTTGCACTTTCTTCAGCATCATAAATAGCTGAAGGATATTGAACAAAGGAAGTCAGCCCTTTAAATTTAAAGGCCTCATAAAACCCCCTGAGAAAGGCACTATGATAATCTTCATTTTGCAAGTGTGAAATCAGAAGCCCAGACAGATTCAATAACTTGCCCAAGGTCACACAGCTAGGGTGCAGGTGGCAGAGCCAGGATTTGACTATGAATGGTTCCATTCACTAGACTCACCGAGTTTATCATAGGAAGTGCCCAGTAAATATAATCACAATGACTTCTAACATGAAATTGCTCTAAGTCTGGGCCTGGCACCATGCCTGGCTCTTGACTGTATCACTTCGTCTAACTCTCACATCATCACATCAGTCCTATTTAGTATTTTTAACACATATATGTATATATACATAAAAATAATATTTATTACATACAGAGACACACTCACTACATTAGATATACTTCATAGTATTACCAAAGAGAAACACTAACACAATCCCTCTTTAACAAAAGAGGAAACTGAGTTAAGAGCAGTTGAGTCAAGGGTGTATGGTCACAGGACTACTGAGTGGCAGAGCTGGGCGGAGGGTGGCCATCTGCAGAGCTTGTTCCTATAACCCCTAATGTCACTGCCTCCTGCCAGCTCTGGTAAGTGACAGCACCAGGACTGCAGAACTCAACAACCTGTGCTTTAATTGAAACTACATTGGGATTCCAGCACACACTCACAGGAATAGTTCAAATTTATAAAGGCTAAAGAAATAAATAAAGGAAAAGAGAAAGGATACCAAGTGCTGAAGAGGATGGCGAATGCCCATATGTGACTCCAAAAGGTAAGCAGCCCCTGTGGAGGCCAGGTGCAGTGACTCACACCTATAATCCTAGCACTCTGGGAGGCCAAAGCAGGTGGATTGCCTGAGCTCAGGAGTTCCAGCAAGAACGAGATCCTACCTCTAAAAAAAATAGTGGTGGGAACCTGTAGTCCCAGCTACTCAGGAGGCTGAGATGAGAGAATCACGTTAGCCCAAGAGTTTGAGGTTCTGTGAGCTATGATACCACGGCACTCTACTCAGGGTGACAGAGTGAGACTCTGTCTCAAAAAAAAAAGCAGCCACCATGGAAAACAGTCTGACTATTTCTGAAAAAGTTAAAGGTCCACTTATATACGTATGACTTGGCCACCTTACTGCTAGGTATTTACTTTATGGGAGGAATGAAAAGCCATGCTCAGGCAAAATCTTGCAGGCAAATGTTTACAACAGCTTTATATGTAATTGCCGAAACTGAAACCAACCAAATGGCAAATGGACAAGCTGAGGTGCACCTGTGACATGGAATTTGACTCACCATACACAGGGACCACTGCTGATATGTAGCATGGATGACTTTTTTTTTTTTTTTTGCAGTTTTTGGCGAGGGCTGAGTTTGAACCCACCACCTCTGGCATATGGGGCTGGCACCTTACTCCGTTGAGCCACATGCTCTGCCCCAGCTTGGATGACTCTTAATGGCATGATGCTGAATGAAAGAAGGCAGACTCAAAAGGTTATTAAACATAAATGGGTAATATATTAATTAAATAATTATATGGAAATATGATTCCATGTATATGACTTTCTAGAAAAAGCAAAATGAAAACAGATCAGCAGTTGCCAGGGTTGGGGAGAAGGACTGACCACAAGGGGGCACAGAGGAATTTTTTGAGGGTCACTGAGCTCTTGTGTATCTTTATTGCAGTGGAGGGTACCTGCTTCTATGTATTTGTCAAAATTTATAAAACTGTAGACTAAAATGGGTACATTTTACTGTAGGTAGATTATACTCAATAAAAACGTAATAAGAAAACCCAACCACAATCACTCACTGTTTTTTTTCAGCTATGCGGGCTGCCTCCTTGAAGGAAGGGAGGCTTCCAAGAGCATTAACACCTGCTCACTTATCCCAGGGCCCTGGATATTCACCTGGATGCCAGGAATGGCTCCCAGGAGCACCTGGGCTCCCAAACGACCCTCAACCTCTTGCAAGTACTTTTCCCAGAGCAGTAACATTCTGGGTTATTTTTGCTCTGAAATGCACCAGCCACAGGGTTCTTTCTCTGCAGGCAGCCGCCACCCCCTGCTGTGTTTACACAAAAACACATTTGCGCAGGGCTTTGTTTTCACATTTGCCTCAGCAGCCTGGATCCCATTAGAGGAGGGGAGGCCTGATTATCGGCTGGCAGCAGTTGATAGGAAAAGACAAGTTGGAAGAGTGTGGTCCGATCATGTGCTTCCTTCCTCCCAGTTAGTCCAAGGGACCCTGGGTTCTCTGTGCAGAGGACATGGAAGAACTTGCTGGTGCTCACTGGTGCACACACCAGCAGGCATTACTCAAGCTGGGTACCACTAACATCTGGGGCTGGATGATTCTTTGCTGGGAGGAAACTATCCTGTACATAACCTAGAAACATCCCTGTCCTCTGCCCACTAGTAAGCCCGACCAGTGTGTGGCCATCAAACATGACATTGCCCAATGTCTCCTAGAGGAGAGGGAAAGCCCCCAGAGAAGAACCACCAGTTCACATAAAGAAAACTGATGCAAGCTCGGTTCAGCAACCCTCTGCCTCCCAAGACCACCACCAGCACCCCAACGAGAGGGGTGAATCTCTTTCCCTGGCCTCTGTACCCATGGTTTTTACTGCAGTGCCTGGCATATTCCTATTTTAGAAGTTCAAGGACACCTTATGGGATAAACCAGTTATGGCAGTGGAAGAAACCCAATGGTCATTAGCTGCCTAGGTTTGGATGACATTGTCCATTAACTATGTTAGACTCTGGCCACCATTTGTGGACTTATGCTGCATACTAGGCTGTTCCCACATCACCTCTCCAAATGCCCCCAGGAACCCCAGAATGGAAATCCATAATTATCTCCATTTTACCATTGAGAAAACTGAGGCACTCAGTTGGCAGGTTTTGAGCATGGGAACATCTGACACCAGAGTCCAGACTCTGGTTGTCACACTCTACTTCAGGCTGAAATATTTGTTAAGGACAAGATGCTACACACATGCGGAAAGAATATGGGCAAAAAGCAGATGCCCCGCCAAGATGAATATGGTAAGGACTGTGGACTTCCCTGCAAGACGGTCTGACGTCCAACTCCCACCTAGCCACTTACGACCTCCTGACTGGGTCTTGGTGATGTCTTCTGTAAAATGGAGACAATGATCACAATGTAGCATAGGGTTTGTAAAGATTAGATGAAATGATGCTGCAAAGTGCTGAATAGGGCCTGGAAAATAGCCCGCCCTCAATGAATATTGGTGGGATGCACACAACAGGTCTTAGGGAGAATAGCTGAAGCTAAGGTGGAAATCAGAGACAGAGGGGAGTTTATGCCAAATCCCCAGTAAGGTGTGGGTGTTCAAATCTCTCATAAACACACACACACACTGAGCCAGAAGCCAGGTCTTCCCCAACAGCCTCCAGCCCTTCCAGTGGACCAAATAAAGGCCTACACCATGTGTTGATCCAAGAATGACAGCACAGTAGGTGGACAAGAGGCCCAAGAAGGCCCCTTTGCCATAGGAGTCAGCACCATGCTGACCCCTTGGGAACAGCAGGGCCTGATCCAGCATCCCTTGACCCCTTCCAAACAGACACATTGAATGGTCTGCCCTAAGCCACTTGGACCCGGCTCTGCTCAGGCTGCCCTGTGGGAACCACCCAGAGGCACTAGTGTCCCTCCCAGGCCTGAAGGAGGAGGATTAGGACCTAGCAGGGGAAGGATGGGGCTGCCTCCCAGGTCATCAGCCACATAAGTTCTGATTCCCAGAGTTAATTCAAGAGCATCCACATCTCCTGCTGAGAAGCTGAGGAGCCTTCTGGAACCTCTTTTCAACTGAAAACAGTGATTTGCAAGAGCTCACAATGCCTGGAGCAGAAGGCCTTTCTCATAGCCCAGAGCCTGTGGGGACAATTTGAGGCCTGGGAGCTGTTCAGGCTGGCGGGGTTGTGGGGAGTGGTGACTGAGGGACAACTGGACAGCACTCTCTGGACGAGCTGAGGCTTCCAAAGGGAAGTAGCAACAAAGGTCTCGGTCTGCTCAGGCTCTGTAACAAATATCCAAAAATCGGGTGGCTTACACAGCAAACATTTATTTCTCATAGTTCTGGAGTCTGGGAAGTTCAAGATCAAGGTGTTGGCAGATCCAGCATCCAGGGAGGACTGATTCACTGTGTCTTCACTTGGTAGAGAGAGAGAGGAAAAAATTTCTCTCCTGTCTCTTCTTACAAAAGCACCAACCCCACTTACGGGAGCTCTACCCTCAAGACCTAATTATATCCCTCTGGGGATTAGAGTTTCACAGGTGAATTTGGGTGGGAGGGCACAAATACTCGTTCCATAGCACCTGGTGTGTCCATCTCCTAGGGCTGCCATAACACATTACTATAAACTGGTAAAGCCCACATAAAACAACAGAAGTTTATTCTCTCATAGCTCTGTAGTCCACAAGTCCAAAACTAAGGTGCTGGCAAGTTTCTTCTGGAGGCACCGAGGGAGAATCTGCTCTATGCCTCTCTCTGAGCTTCCAGGGGTTGCCAGCAAGCTCTGAAATCTGCTGGTCCGCTTGGCTCTCTTTTGTTTTCTTATGAGGGACACTATGAAAGTTTTTTGAGATACATAAAAATTAAAGAAACAGAAAATCATTTTGATTACTATATTTTCTCAATATAATTGCCATGACATTCTACACACTCTTGTATTCTGTAAAGCATTTTGAAAACACTCCTTCCACTCACTTTCTTGAGCTCAAAGTGATTCTTTTGCCTCAGCTTCCCGAGTACTTGAGATTACAGTCACCTGCCACAATGCCCAACTGTTTTTAGGCACAGGATCTTGCACTCCTGTGCTCAAGCAATTCACCCACCTCCGCCTTCCAGAGTGTTGGGATTACAAGCACAAGCCATGATGCCTGGCCCCGAGCATGCTATTTTTTACTGTAGGGAACAGGAAATAATTACCTGGAATCAGGTCAGGACTATGGGGTGGATGAGTCATAGGTTTAACCTCTATGGACTTCAGGAACTGAATGGTAATATTGGCTGTGTGGGCAGATGCATTGTCCTGGTGCAAGATGGTACCCTGCAGTCCTGTCTTGGCTGCCGTTATTCAAGCTTCCTGAAAACCTTTGGCAGTAGACTATTGTGTATTGAGCAGTGACAGTCCTGTATTCCTCCAGACAAACAGTTGCAATATGACCGCTTTTGGAGAAGACAGTTGCCACCATTCTCTTTCCCACACTTCAGGGCCGCTTTACTTTTGTTTGTGAATTTTCATTGGGGAAAAAATCCACACTGTTGACTATTGCTTATTCTCTGGATCAAACTGGTAAATCCAAGTTTTATCACCAGCAATGACGTCAGAAATGTGTCTAAGCTTGCCTTTGTCAAATCGACCAGCCATTCAACACAGACAGGCCTTTGCTCATCTGTCAAACTGTGAGGCATCTATTAGGATGAAACTTTCCTGACTTGAAGATAATCACGTAGGGTTTTGGACACTGCAGGTGATCCAATCTGCATTGAAGTGCCACTTCAATGTCCTGAATGTTTTCACGAATCATTTTTTCCACAGTGGGGATGTTTTCCTCAGTCACTGTGGTCACCTGACACCCACTCCTCTCCTGGTCTTCCATTGCAGTTTGGTGTCTTCTAAATTCTTGTAACCATTGAAAAATTGTCACATGGGGAGGAGTAAGATCCCTAAAAGCCCATTGCAAATGCTCAAGGCTTTGAGACTCCTTTAACCCACTTTTAAAATCACAGAAAATCATTGCACACAAGGTGCCGCACAGATGGACACAGATGAAGCCTCCCACTGACACCCATAAGCCCAGCAAGTTGAAACTTGTATGGTGAATCAGAACGGATGCTGTCAACTGTGTTTCTTGGAACTGAAATAACGGAGCATAATACAGTCTGTCTCAAAACTTTAGTTATGACCTTCATATAAGGAAACCAGTCTCTGGATTTAGGGCCTACCCGAATCTAGTATGACCTTGTCTTAATCAATTACATGTGCAAAGACTCTATTTCCAAATAAGTTCCCATTCTGAGGTTCTAGATAGGCATGAAATTTTAGGGGACATTTTTCAACCCAGTATACTCAGAATTGATTCCTCTCTGCCATTTGCAACTGTGTGATAGTAGACAAGTGTCTTGACCTCTCTGATTCTGTTTTTTCATCTTTAAACAGAGATAATAACAGGACTGTTGAGATGATTGGTGTGATGATGAAAGTACAGCAGGTGATCATAAGCACAGACCCTGGGTTCAAATCCCAGTTCAGCCTCTAACTAGGTGACACAGGATTCCCTCACTCAGGGCTGGACCGGGACCCACCCATTCTCTAGTCCCAGGTGAACTCAGAAATCAGACTCCCATCACTAGGCACAAACAGGCTGCCCTTTCCAGGCCACACTCTCTGGGCTCTAGTAAGGTCAGAACAAAGCAGTCTGAAACATTTTGGGAGGTTCCACCTTAAGTACAGAGCACACACCATAATTCTTACCCTGAGGCAAAAACTGCAAAGACTTATCCCATACACCCCTAGACAAAGGACCGAGGGCGAGACTTCCAACTTGGGTCATCCTCTTTGCCAGAAGCTCTGGTGCTTTTTACTCATCTGTATTCCTTTCTGTCTAATAAAATCCTATCTTACCATTGATCTGTGGTGGCTCCCCCGCCAAGTACTTACAGGCCCTACGAAGAAAGGAAATTTCAGTAGTATAAATTATGCCACCTACGAGCTGCATGACCTTAGACATGACACCTAACCTCTCTGGTCATCTGTTCCCCTGTCTGTAAGAAGAGGAGATTGAAAAAGATCAGTTGGCACCTGTGGCTCAGTGAGTAGGGTGCCTGCCCCATATACTGAGGGTGGCAGGTTCAAACCCAGCCCCAGCCAAACTGCAACAAAAAAATAGCTGGGCGTTGTGGCGGGCGCCTGTGGACCCAGCTATTGAGGAGGCCGAGGCAAGAGAATCGCCTAAACTCAAGAGCTGGAAGTTGCTGTGAGCTGTGACACCAAGGCACTCTACTGAGGGCAATAAAGTGAGACTCTGTCTCTAAAAAGAAAGAAAAGAAAAAGATCAGAGTCCTTCTTCACTTTCCACGTTTCCAGGTTCTTAGAGGTGCCTGAAGCTCCAGACGGTTTATGGGTCCTTTTAGGATTTCCAAAAAGCCTTGAAACTACACATTAATTCTGAACCATGGTGCAACTGTGCTTTTAGTTGGATTTGGCCTAATTCTATGCTAACGTTCATCCTTTCTCAAGACAAGAAGAATTCCTCATCAATAATTACCAGTGTTCCTAACAGAGTTTTTCTGAAGTATAGTGGGAAAAAAAATTCTTATTTAAAATCATAAAGCTTGACAAAAATTTTTCCAAACTTAAGAGAAAGAATAACCAGGCAGTTCTAGGAGCTAGAGGTTAGCTGGTACCCACTAACAATAAAAGCAACAGTGAGAGAGCTCATTCAGGGAGTGCTTAGGTAGGGCCATTGTTTTCTTCACTGTCAGCAAGATCTATCATTTACCCACAAAACAACCCTACAAAGCAGGTGTTCTTATTACCTTTATTTTACTAGTGAGCACTAAAGTCCAGAGAGAGGTAGTAATTTGCCCAAGGTCACACATCTGGTTTGTTAAGTGGGGATTAGAAGTCAGCCCTGTTTGACTCCTGAAACTCTTAATTCAGCTGCACTCAGTTGACTATAAGCTATAAAGAACAGAAATACAATGAGCCGTATGTACGTGTGTGTACACACATGTGTATATGTATATATAAAGCTTAAAATTTTCCAGATGCTATGTTATAAAAAAGTAAGAAGAAACAGGTAAAATTAATTTTGATATTTAACCCATTAGATATAAAATATTATCATTGCAACATGAAATCAACGTTAGATATTATTAATGAGATATTTTACCTTTTTTTTATGCCAAGATTTTCAACTCTGGTAAGTATTTCATACTTTCAAGGCGTTTGGATTCAGTCTAGCCACATTTCAAGTGCTCCAGAGCCACAGGTGGCTGGTAACCACCATAACGGATGGAGTCTGTTCCTGGATTTTCAGAGCAGGAAAAAATATCTAGGTTCTTCCGGCTCCAAATCAAGAAGCATCACTGTCATGGCTCCAAGGTCTCCTCAGGCGGGAGGTAAAGTGACTTGTGTCTCTGCTATCCAGATTAGCCTAAGTAGCAGGTGACTCATTTCATGAGCACAAGATGGGCAGCCTCTCCCACTTCAGCCCAACCCCATCCTGGCTGAGGGTTCTGCTGGGAGCTGAGTCCCACTTGCTCTAAAGCTTGTGTGGACCTGGGAGCCCAGCCTTGACACAGGAACCCAGTGTATCAGAAACAGCCCTGCAGAGATTCCTAAAACAGTTTCAGCAAGCCCACAGGACTGAGAGTCTGTGATAGGATTTAAACTCCAGCTCAGCCATTCCTACCTACCTGGGAGAATTATTCTATAAAATCAGAGGCATAAAAATACTTCCTTTTTCACAGGGTTGACAGGAGAATGAAGTGGAGATATGTAAGAATCACTTTTATCTCTTGAACACCTGTATAATGTCAGACATTGACTGAACACATTACCCAGAGCTGCCCTTTTTACCCCCATTTTATAATTAGAACACCGAGGCTCTAAGAGATGAAATGACTTGGCCAGCATCAGTAATAGACCCAACGATCATAGATCATTTCTCCTAGGGTGGTTGCGAGGATTAAATGAATTAATAAATTAAATTAAAGCATTTACAAGAGTGTTGGGCAGTATATTTTTGTTCTTTTTTTCAAACATATATTTTCGTTCTTATCGTTGTCATCACAATTGTCAACATTATCATCCATAGTCTTTGTCATCCTTTTTTTTTTTTTTTTTTGGCTGGGGCTGGGTTTGAACCCCCCACCTCCAGTATATGGGGCGGGGCCCTACTCCTTTGAGCCACAGGCACTGCCCTTGTCATCCTTGTTAGCATTGCCATTTACATCATCATCACTGTTGTCTTTGGTGTCATCATTATAGTCATCTCCCAGCTTCCTGTGTGTGCTGGGCACAGACTTGCTAAGCCTACCTTAAGCAAGTTTCTTAACCTCGCTAAGCAATAAATTGTGCTAAATCTAATCAATAGCACACAAAAAAATTAAGGTAAGGCTGACAGATGATTCTTGTTTGGAAGATACACAAACACCCTCACACACATATCCCCAGGACATTTTCTTTGGCAGAAGAACACTGCCAGCACACAGCTTCCAGAATGCCTTCAGGGAGAGAAAAACAAGTTACCTGCCACAGGGTGTGTGGGCTGATTTTCTTCTAGTACAAAAAGGCTCAGGCAGCACAGCCTCGCTTCAGCTTCCTGGACTCCCAGTGGGGAGCCGCCAAGTAAAATAACCTCCCTCAGGGTGTTTAATGTGCTACTCAAACAGAGGGGAACTTGTCTGGGGTGTTCTAGCAATACTGCCAACCAAGTTCACAGGGTCACTGCAAGTCAAGTTCTGGGCAAAACCTCTCTCTGACTTCTTCATTCATCCAGCCTTGACCCTGAAAAGCTCATCCAATGTCCTATGCCCCCACATGCTGCTAGTCTAATAAACTCTTTAAAGGTAGTGTCAAGGTGGTAGGAATGGATTTGCGTGTAGATGTTTGCCTCTCAGAGAGTATAGATGTTTGTGTGGCAGAGGGAGTCTTCCTGAGCTCCAGGGGAAGGAGAGAGAGCAGAGAACAGGATATCAGGAAGGGGAGTGACTTTAAAACCACAGGAAACCTTCTCCCAGCTTACACTGGTCTTTCAAACTTGACATTTCTGTTGAGGCCCCCTTGGACAACCTAATTGCAACAATTCTGAGCTCTCAGCAAAGCCAGGGAAACGCCCCAGAGTCAGGGAAATGCTGAACTGGAACATGCATACTGGCGGTGCTAGATACTGAGGTTCAGGGAGGAATGCAAAACCCCAGCTCTATGTATCTTATATAACAAAGGTGTATTTCACTGGCTTGGTATTCCACCAGGATTTCAGAATCATTCTTTCAAGCTAGCATTCACCAGTCCCATGTCAGATGCTTACATAAGTTATCCAATGTAATTACTGCAAGGTAGGCAACAGTTGCGGTATCCTCAGTTTGAACAAAAGAGCAAACTGAGGCACAAAAAAGTTGATAGACTTTCACAAAGTCATTCAGTAAGTCAGTGGGAGAACTAAGATTTGAATTCAGAAGTCTATGGCATCCTACAAAGTCTTGGGATGGAAGTCTGAGGCTAGGGGGCAAAAGGAGATGATGTCTGGGGGAGATTTCAAGAAAGGGCTCTAGGGAGGATAAGAGACTTGCCTGAGGGCTCTGCCTTAAAAGGGGATGATCAGGAGCATGGTCAGGATTCAGGATGTGTACCTCCAGGCCCATGTTTCTGTTTCCTTTGCACATCCTTGATCTCCTAAGCCCTGATCTCTAACCAGCTAAGCTAAACCAGGGCTCAGCAGCCACCTGAAATAGCTACAGCTTTCTGGCAAAATTAGTACCAAGCCAATGTTGCCACATTCATCACTGTGACTTCAACCTTATTTTCAGGCAACATGGTATTGAGAATGAGTTGGGTGGGGTGTTTCGATCCTGTTGTTTTGCTGGGTTTGTAATGGAAAATCTATTATTTCTCTGAGAATAGTGTTGGGGCATTAGTTAATTTCAGCCCCCAGCATAATTTTATCCCTTACCCCCTTCCTCCAGCATCAATATCCTGCAAAATCCATAACTTCTTCAACCAATGGGGTTTGAGTATGGTCAACCCCACACTTAGCTCCAAAAATAGGTCCTGCCTAGCCTAAACCATCTCCCTCTCCTACCACAGTGGGGTCAGGTAACCTAATGAGAACTGATGAGACTACCTGGGAGACAGGCATTCTAGTTTCTGATGAATTTGAACATCTGAGAAAAGAGAGCTTGGGCTCCTGGTACCATTTTGTTACCACTGGGGGAACCACTGCCTAGGGGAAGGTAGAGATACAAAGAGAAACTAAGATCTCATAGGTTTTGTTTGAGCCTGGATCAAGCCACACCTAAAATAAGTATTTGTGGATTTTGATGTCTATGAGCCAAAATAAATCATTATACAGCAGAACCTCCATAGTTGACCACCTCCCTACATTGATCACCCCCTTAAGTTGAACTAATTTTCATAGACTAGACATGTACCACATGTACTCAACAAAAGTTCCTTATGTTGACCAGTTTGTTAGACTCCCTTGGGTGGTCAATTTTTAGAAAGTGCATTTGATGGGCCAGGCATGGTGACTCACACCTGTAATCCTAGCACTCTGGGAGGCCGAGGTGGG
Source organism: Perodicticus potto (assembly GCA_963574655.1). Taxonomy (NCBI): domain Eukaryota; kingdom Metazoa; phylum Chordata; class Mammalia; order Primates; family Lorisidae; genus Perodicticus; species Perodicticus potto. Next base: position 22,797 of record CAUYRH010094257.1, read on the forward strand.
TAGTTTGGCTGAGCTCACAGGTTCAAGGCCAGCCTGAACAAGAGTGAGATCTCATCTCTAAAAATAGCCGGGTGTTGTGGCAGGCACCTGTAGTCCCAGCTACCTGGGAGGCTGAGGCAAGAGAATTGCTTGAGTGAGGTTGCTGTGAGCTATTACACCAGGGTACTCTACTGAAGGCAAAAAAACGAGATTCTGTCTCAAAAAAAAAAAAAAGAAAGTTCATTTGAGTTGTGTTTTGGCCACTTTCAACATTAAAAGTCTTATCTGAGTCACAGCTGTCGTAGAATTCTCACCCAACTTCATGAACACCCATGGTCTAGGCTGTGGAAGACACAGGCAAACATCTAGAATGGAAAAAAGTTGAGGGGTTTGGTTTTGGGGGGGTGTTCTGAGCAAAAGATTTAGGATGGTCATGAGTCAACTTTGCAGGGTATTGAAGTGTAGCCATAGCTTCCTCAAGAAAGCAAATTATAGTAACTTTTTTGTCTATTAAACACCTGGATATTGTATTTTGTGTCTCATTTCAATCTACCTTTCTATACTACCCAACAAGGTAGGGACATTCTCATTTACAAAGGGAGCAAACTGAAACCTAGAGAGAAGTGATATCCCCAAGGATACACAGGGAATAGATAATTGAAACTGGGCTTGGACCTGGTGCTCCCAACACAACCCCTTCTTCCTGATAGCAGGTGCATTGGAGAACTCCTGCTTACTTTCCAGTGGATCTGATCTAACGTGTGACTGTGAGCACATGATGAAGTATGTGTATTTCACCCGGAAAATTTTCTCCACTTAACCTTGGCAGGATCCCAAGGGCAATAAACACTCCCCTAGAATGGCAGAGGACTTTGCAAAAGCTAACAGATGATTCTACTGAGGAGAATCCCTAACAGAATCTCAATGTACAAGTGTCCTGGGTGTCCATTCCCATTGCTGGCATTAATCTTTAGACACACACAAGATTCATTAGATGACCCCATCTCAAAAATGCCCAAACAGAGTCATTTATTGGATTCTTAATTCACACTCACAGGCCTCTGAGGCCTATTCACTGAGAGAAGTAAGGACACTGACCCAGCACCACACAACTAGCAGAGTATTCAAACAGACCTCACTCCCTACCAGGAGACTTTCCCCAAGTGTGGAAGCCACCCCATACGAGAAGATTTCAACATTAAATAATGTTCAGTCATAAAGTGAGGAAAGTGTTCGCTTTTAATTTTCTTTCAGTATTTCTGGTTGCATCAAAAAGAAAGTCTCGGTTTGGTGTTAATAGACCTTTAATGCCTCCCTGATGCTTGGTACTCTACCTCTAAACAGAGAGAGGCCTCTGGTGCGGAGCCACAGGTAGGTAACCGAGTCTGGCTAGAATTGATCTACCTTGTCTTGCTTTTGAGTGTTTATAGTGATTAACCTCTATTTAGGGAAAGTCATATTGATTTTATATTTGTAGGTAAGTTAACTTCCTAAATAAACAATTTTCAAGAAAAAAAGTAAATCAATTGAAAGAAAAATTAGTAAATGTGGGGGGAAAAATCACAAAGGCAGTAAGCTGATGGATTTCAGTTTGGGAGATGTTTCCAACCTCACATTCAGATAAACTCCAAACTTTTTTGTCTTATCAACCCAGCAAATAGGAGGGTCCAACATAAAAAGAAAGGCCCAGGTGAAAAGTAGAGGGGTTCCCTGTTTCTTCCCCACCTTTTCCTACATCCCACCCTCAAAAATCCACCAAATCAGATGAGGCTCTCCAGGACCAGAGCGCAGGGGCTCCTTGGGTCTCCTTCTCCTGTAAGCATGGTTACCAACACAGCAAGGAGACAGAGGGCAGATCTGTGGGTGAGAAAGCTGGTATGGGCAATGAAGGCAATCCCCAGGTCAGATCTAGCCTGGAGGACTGGCATTGTCTGCTAGAGCTCAACATCCACTCGCCATTGACCCTGCAATTCCATACCCAGGTATACACCTATGAAAATTGAGTGCTTAAACCTACCACAAGACTATTACAAAAATATTCTGAGCAGCTCCATTCTTTAGAGCCCCAAACTGGAGAAACCAGCACATGTCCTTCAAAAGAGGAGTGGATAAAAATTGAATGAAAAAGAAAAGAACTGCTGATCCGTGCAAAAACGTGGATAAATCTCATGGATATAACATTGTGAGAAGAAAGCCAGGCACAAAAAGAAAACCTGGTTCATGCTTCCAATTTCACATGAAATTCAAGGACAAGCAAATTAATCTCTGGTGACAGTGGGTATTAATTAGGAGGTGACCCACAGGAACTTTCTGGGGAGATGAGAATGTTCTATATCTCAACCTTGGCAATGGTTACATGTTCTATATGTTTGTAAAAGTCTATTGATTTTGAACTTTACTGTATGAAAGTTGCACCTCAATAAAAAGTTTTTCAAACAGCTCCCCCCCAAAATAAAAATATTCAGGATTTAGCAATAGCATAAATAATGAAGACTCTAGGTCTAGGGGCAATGCCAACTCCTTCATGAGTTCTGGGCTGTGAAAAAGACAGTGATCCACTGGGGTGTCAAGCAGATCACCATTAAAGCCGCTGCGCTGTGCATCTCTTGCTGCCTTTCTAGACATTCGCCTGCTCTTTTAGCAGCTCTCCTTATTGCTTTCTTTATGCTAAGTATATTCATCCCCATGGCTGCAGTAACAAATAACCACAAACTTAGGAATTTAAAACAGCATAAATTCCTTCCATTCCAGTTCTGGCGGTCAGAAATATGAAATCAAAAAATGTCAACCGGACTAGTTCCTCTTGGAATCTTCAGGGAGAATCTGTTTCCTTGCTTTTCCAGCTTCTAGAAGCCGCCTGCCTTCCTCAGCTCCCAGCCTTTTCTTCCTATCACCCCATCCTGTGCTTCCATCCTCACATCTCCTACGCCTGACTCTGATCCTCCTGACTCCCTTGTGATGACATTGGGCCCATGTGGATAATCTGGGATAATCTCCCACCTCAAGATCCTTCCTTAACTTACTCATATCTGTCAGTTCCATGTTTAAGGTGCCATATCCACAGGTTCTAGGGATTTGAAGGTGGACAGTGTTGGCTGGATAGGGGAGGATCATTCAGCCTACCACACCCAGAAGGAAGGGCAGCATTAACATTTTATGACCTCAGATCTGGAAACGTCAGACCCCATTCACATCCTTGGGGGCACAATTTGGTCTTTCCTGAAGTCTCAGTTTCCCCCCTATACAATGGGGTGTTACTCCACTTTCTTTGGGTGCCTGAGAGGAGCGAGGTGACTGTGAGGCAGTAAACACAAAGCCCAACGCAAAGTAGGTGCTTGGTACACAACTTGTGTGCCCAGTGATGTTGTATGAATGAATTACATCAATAAAAAAAAGGCCATCTACTAAGTGCTGGGCAGTTTGCCACCCAGATCTGACTGCAGAATCCTTTAGCAACTGTCCAGGACAGAGGTCCTCTGGAGAGGACAAATGAAAGGCTCCTCTAGGAAATGTATGGAATATATTCTCTGAGTGCCAGGAGGAGGGTCTGAGCCCCATTCCTACCCCGAGCAGGGAATTAACATCTGAGCTTTCCTGGTGGCTGCCTGTCATTTATCAGAGATGGGATTTCCTTGGCATTTTGGGCAAAACAGATGTTGAGATGTGAAACAAAATAGGGTTGTTAGATTTTTTTCCCTATCCTCCAGAAGTAGAACTTGGCTCATACACATGCAGGGCACATTGGAAAAGTTGGAATGAGAAAGCTTGGTGAACCCTGGGGATGAGGGTGTCACTTACATTTATGTATGAAGTGGGTTGGAGGGGTTGAACTTCCCCCCACCTGTTCCCCAAAGTGGATGCAATTTGATGATTCTACTTGTGAAGGGGCACTGGTGACCCCTCCCCAGCAGACAGGCAGGATCCTGAGACCTTAGGGAGTTATGTGGGCCTGTAAGGACGAGGCTGGAGAAGCCCAAAGAGGGAATGACAACAATGTGGCCGACGTCACCTTGAGGCTTGGAAGAGAATCCGAAGGCCATCAGGCCCTCTGCCCTCACTCCTTTTAGCCCTCACCAGTGCTCTGTGGCTAAGGACAGGCCTCAGCATGCACAATCTGTGCCGGGCCCCATCTCTGCCACTTGGCCTCTGTGCAACCTTGGATGAGTGACTTCTTCCCTTTGTAAGCCTTGGTGTCCCCATCCGTACACGGGGAGGATGGCAATGATCTCAGCCACGGTGAGGGTTAGAGATGACAGCGCCTGGTGAAGCTGCAGTAAACTCCACATGTGAAGAGGTTCTTGTCAGTTATTCCAATCAGATGGAACTTTTGCTTTACAGATAAGGGAACTGAGGGCCCAGAAAGGGAAAGCAACTTACCCACATCACACAGCCCTGTAACAACAGGACATCTCCAGGCTCTGACCAGTTCTGGACCCACCAAAACCACCCAGGAACACATCAGCAATATTGATAACAACAATAGCCACTATGCAACAGGCACTCGCTTTGCGCCGGGCCCTATGTGAAGGATGCCAACAAAGCATCACAACCAAACAGAAAGTGATTCTCTCACAGTTCCGGAGGCCGAGAGTCAGAGGGTTTCAAAGAAACTAACCCTCAGGGCCACACACAGCAGCCTCTAAAGCCCATCCAGCTGCACCCCGAGTCCAGGCCAACTCCTAAATTAACTATGAAGTTGGAACAAAGGTGCCGCAGTTCTCATGTCACCATGCCCGAGTCTCATATCGCCAGTAAGGCCCCAGTTGAGCAAATTTCCTTTACCTCAGTGCAGGGGGAAACCTCAGGAGAACTCCCCAGCCAGACATATACCCACTGAAACTGAATCCTCAGATTCTGTTGTCTACCAGGGGTAGTTTGTGTAGGAACAATGCCAATGCTGAGAAAAACATGTTAAGAGACCTGCCTCCTTTGCCTACATCCATAGCAAGAGATGCTTCAGGGGCCACTAGGCGCTTTCTGAGGCCACCAGGTGCTTTTGGGGGCAGGGAGACAGATATCTCCCTGGGCAGAACCAACTCAGAGTCCAAGGGGAAAAATAAAAACTGCTCACATTCTGGCAATTCCCAAGCACTCTGAGCAGGGGTTTCACCATCACTAGCTTGTCTGTTCAGCAAGACCATCATTCATCACCCAGTGAGAGTTTGTTGGGCACCTACTATGTGCTGGGGATACAGACATGAGCAAGACAAAGACAGAGCTCCTGCCTCCAAGGGGGTCCTGATTGAGTGGGCAGAGGCACGACACTGTAGGATTGTGGAATGGCAGCTTAGCCACTCTCCATGCGTCAGATCTGTCACCTGTAAAAGGAGCATCCACAGTAGTACCCACCTCACAGAGTTGGTGTGAGGACGAAGTAAGTTACTATAACTGAGAAGCTGAGAGCAGAATGTGCTACACGCAAAGCACGATGTGCACCTTGAATGTTACCATCATCAGGGTTGCAATGGCAGAGCAGAGGGGTCTATGGAGGGCTGGCTGGAGAAGGAAGTGTCAAGAGTTACACCTGAGAAGATGATGTCATGTTAAGAAAGGAAAGCAGATGGAGGAACCATCAAGGATGAACATCCAGAGGTGGGAGAGGGCGAGATCAGTTTCAAGGACACAAAGGAGGCTGAGGCGGCAGGAACATGGTGAGTTTTTATTTGATTCTAGGGGCAGTGGAGAGCTGCACAAGGTCTTCAATGATCAGACTCATGTTTCAGGAAGAATTCTGATTGCAGCATGGAGGATTATTATAGAATCCAGGCACAGGACAGGTGGCATGGGTCAGGGGAGCTGGAGGCAAGGGTATAAGTACCAAAGACAAAAAGACACGAGGATCATTGGTTCCATGAGGGCGGGCAGGGGGTCTGTCTTGTTCACCATTGTATCTCCAGGCACATAGCTGGTGCTCAGTAAGTGTCTGTGGATTGAATACACATGAAGAGCAGGGAAAGGGAGGGCTTGAGTATGATAACTTGGCATCAGCAGGATGTTGGTGTTGTCTGGTAGGAATGTGGGGCTGAGAGATGACACCTCTGTTTATACTGCTGTGGGACAAGCATTATTAACACCTCCACTTTCTAGAGCTCGAGAAACGGAGATGGAAACTCAGAGACACAAAGCCACTTGCCCAAGATCAACCAGCACAGAAGCAGCAAATACTGGGCTCTGCCTCTAGGGCTTTTTAACCTAATGCTCACTTAGCCCAGAGACCCTGAGCACAAGGACCACCCAGAGGCTTATTGTAAGGAAAGGGTAAGATGGGAACATGCACAGTGTCATGCCAGGTAGAGTTTCACTTCCTAAAGATTCAGGCTTTTCACCAAAGTAAAACCTTGCAGCCCAGTTGAAGGGCTACCTTCATTTCTGGCTGTGTCTCAGTAGTGAGCAGTGCACCCTGAACTTGAACCTCTCACACTGTCTCCCTTTGTAGCGGCCACTCCCTGTGCCTCTCCGGGGGCAATTTAATCTCTGGGTGTCCAGTTCTCTGACATGCTCCAGGAAGGAGGTCAGTAGGGTGAATTGCAGCATTAGTATAAATTATTGACCCAGAGCTGCTATTTTGTGTGTAGTCTGGGCCTGGCTCCCAACCTCAGACAACACATAGGAACAGGCTATGCAGGGAACACAGAAGGAAGGTGCTGAGTGTAGGATGCTGGCTACACTGCACCAGCCTCCAACAACCTGGAGCGCAGGGGTGTTTGAGTGGCCTCAGCTGAGCCTCCCACAAGTAACAGGAATTAATTCGTATTTGATGCCCCTATAGGTTTCTCTCTTCTTTCAGGCAGGTGGCCAGGTCTGCTGTGACCCTTAGCCCCAGGAATACATTTACAGGGTAGGAAACAGGAGCAGTCCACAAGGCAAAGGCTGTTGTGTTCTTCGTAGGGCCATGCATCCATCCTGGGATGAGGGAGCCCAGTAATAAAATTACTAAAATTGAGGTTTTTGCAGATCAGCAGGATATTCCAGGTCAAATTTGACTTAATTTAAAGAGATTTAAGAAAGTTGATATTTCTTATACATCTGAATTTATGGGCTTACATAGATTTCTCCATATGTACCCACCAGCCATACCTGTCTGCCTCAATGGAATTCAGCAATTTGTCATATCAGATTCTTACACATGCTGGCTCCTTAAACATATAGACAGGGCTTGTTTTCAGTCTGTTCTTAGGAAGGCTCTGCTCACCTTCAGCCCAAATTCATTTACTGACCCGCCCCTACTATAATGGGAAAATTAACATCTATGAAGACCCTACTATGTTAATACTTGATAAGTACTATTTTAAATACTTTCAAAAGCTAACCTAATTGGTTAACCTGTGAATTAATCCATCCTACAGAGAAGGAAGTGGCTCAGAGATACCAAATGTCCACTTGGAGGTTAGTGGCAGAAGTGGGATACGTTCTAGGTCTGCCTGGCTCTGGAGCACCTGTTTCTCCTCCTCATCTTTGTGTTGAATCCAATATACTGCCTTCATCTCCTGTCCACCTGATAATCTATTCACACAAGGAAAAGCCAAATAAAAAGTATATTTTTTGCTCATGTGAGATTTTGAGAGTTTTGTCAAGCATCTCAAAGATACTTTTAAAATATTACATTTAAACAATATTTGAACTGCACTGGATGGCCTATTGGTGTGGAACTGTGTGTGTGTGTGTGTGTGTGTGTGTATAGGGCACCATATTGGAGGGGTATCAATGTATATTTCAAACATACCTCTTCACACGTAAGGTTCCCAATAATTCCCTAAGCCTCCTGAGGGACCAGGAGAGGCAAAGGGTCTTATCAGATCATCTTCCCAGATAATGTAGGAAGCAGAATAATAATGATAAGAGTATTTGTAATTATTATTTTCAAGCACTAAGTATGTACCAAGTACTGGGCTATGCACTTTGCCTAGCTAATCTCAGTCAAATCTCACCACACCACAGACTTATGAAGTAGGTACTGTTCTTATCCTCGGTGTACAGATGAGAACACTGAGGCTCCAACAGACGAGGTAACCTGCCTGAGGTCACACAGCTCATAAGTGGTAGGGCTGAAGTTTGAACCCAAGTCTGTTTGACTTACAGAGACCACACACTCACCACTGAGTTTTCTGGGGGCATCCAGCCCTAAACAGGGCCTTTTCAGTAAGTGACGATCTATTAGGACTATCACAAGAGTCATACCGCCATTTCTTCTGTCAGTTAGTCTTCTAAGGTTGGTAAGACACCCAAGGTTGAATAAAATGTGGTCTCCTCCATAAAAGCTATGACTGATGCACGCATATGGGGCTAGCCGTGCACCATGAAGTAAGCTCTTCTGGTTCTGGGGTGTGGAGTCCCTAGCATGCCCCTAACAATGCCCCATATGCCAGCTTTCCTTCAACCATGTTAAAACTGGCCTGTCCTGGCCCAGCACAGTGGCTCACACCTGTAATCCTAGCACTCTGGGAGGCCATGGCAGGAGCTCCTTTGAACTCAGGATTTCAAGACTAGCCTGAGCAAGAGGTAAACCATGTCTCTATTAAAAACAGAAAAGTTAGTTGGGTATTGTGGCAGGCACCTGTAGTCCTAGCACCTTGGGAGGCTGAGGCAAGAGGATGGCTTGAACCCAGGAGTTTAAGGTTGCTGTGACCTAGGCTGGCACCATAGTACAGCCTGGGCAACAGACTGAGAATCTATCTTAAAAAAAGAAAAAAAATTGCCTGTCTGTGTCCCATGACTTAATGGCCTAATAGAAAAACCATGTCCTCTCTGGGCTAAAGAGACCCTTAGGAATCACCCCATCACATAGATGAGGAAACTGAGGCCCAGTAAAGAATGAGGCTTGGCTGATGTCACAGAGCAGACCAAGAGCCAAAGCCCAAGTCTCTCCACACCTCTCTCGGATCCCTGTCTACAACATGGCCCTGCAGCTGCAGGCGGGGATGTGGGGCATATTCACCACCCAGGCAGTGGACTTTCACATGGCAATGCAGCGTTCTCTGCTCTGTGGGTCAAGCATACTTACAGTGGTCCTCACGGGACTTCTAGGTGGCACACAGGTCAACTTTTCCTAAATATCAATAGCTATGTAGTTATTTTAATGGGAATAGTTAGAAAAATTGTAAGTACACATCAAACCTTGAGTTTCCATGTATTAGGATGAAGCTGAGTAAATAATGGTTGATTTCAGAGTTATTTATTCATTTATTTATTTATTTTTAGAGATAGAGTCTCACTTTGTCGCTCTCGGTAGGGTGCTGTGATGTCATAGCTCACAGCAACCTCCAGCTCTTGGGCTTAGCCAATTCTCTTGCTCAGCCTCCCGAGTAGCTGGCACTACAGGTCCCTGCCACAACGACCAGCTATTTTTTTTGTTTGTTTGTTTTTGTTGCAGTTTTTGGCCAGGGCCGGGTTTGAAGCCACCACATCCAGTATATGGGGCCAGCACCCTATTCATTGAGCCACAGGTGCCGCCCAATTTCAGATCCATTTAAAGAAAAATGTTTAGCTCTGGGAAAATCCTTGAAGGCAAATTAAGAAGTGCTGGAGTTTAAAAACATTAATCCAAAAAAGTGATGTTGGGTGGCTTCTGTAGTTCAAACGGCTAAGGCACCAGTCACATACACCAGAGCTGGTGGGTTTGAATCTGGAAGCTTCCAGCTACTTGGGAGGCTGAGGCAAGAGAATCATTTAAGCCTAGGAGTTGGAGGTTGCTGTGAGCTGTGACACCACAGCACTCTACCTAGGGCGACAGCTTGAGGCTCTGTCTCAAAAAAAAAAGCGATGTTAATGGGAGTGATTATAGAGATTACAGAGTGTTGGGCATAGCAGTGGGAAGATATTTTCCCTCTAAGAAGCTTCTCAGGAACCCCTTTGTGGTGGGCAGAGTTACAGTCCTCCAAAGAAGTGCACATCTCAATCCTTAGCACCTATGACTATGTCACCTTACATGCAAAAGGGACTTTGGAGATGGGAGATTATCCTGGATTATCTGGTGGACAAAATATCACCTTGAGGGTCCTTGCAAGGAAAAGAGGGCAGCAGGAGGTCACAGTCGGTGAAGGAGATGTGTCAAAAGAAGTAGAGACCAGAGGGATGTGCTGGCTCTGAAGGTGAACGGGGCCACAGGCCATGCCATGTGGGCAGCTTCTGGAAACTGGAAAAGGCAAGGACCAGTTTTCCCCTAGAGCCTCCAGAAGGAACTCAGTCCTGCCAATGCCTTGATTTTAGTTTAGTGAAACCCAGTTTGTACTTCTGACCTTTAGAACTATAAGAGAATAACTTACAGTAAGAGAATAATGGGCTGCATTAAGCCATCAAGTCTGGGGTCATTTGTTGCAGCAGCTGTGGGAAACTTCAACATCTACAGGGGGCCATCCACTCACTCTGAGGATGCTTGGGGTGAAAGAGGGGCTCCTGCCTTCCCTCTCAATGTCTCTGCCTTCCCTACCCCTCAAACAAGAGGAAAATGTTCAACTTATTGCTACAACTATGTATGGAGCATCACACTTTACCCAGACTAAGGAAAGCACTTCAGTAGCATTGAGAGAGGGAAGAGCATCACTCTAGTTTATCAGATCTATTGGCTAGACTCCCTCTTCTCCTTCCCACCACCCTGTGGCCTGTGAGGACATCAATGCCCTTTCTGCTTCCCTGGCTTCTGATACAGTTTAGCTAGTGTGAGGTCCCGGCAGGAGATTCGAAGCTGAGTCAAGGACGGTTAGAGCATTCATTTCTTCCCCAACACCCTTTGAGACCACCATGGTTGGCTGAGCCCTCTACCAAAGAACTCAGAGTTGTAGGAGATTGTCTCTACTCAGCAGCTTTCTCTACATTCCTGCCTTTTGCCTTTTCAGGCCTGAGGTGGTTAGAGCTCCCCACTACTGCTAACTCTTGGGTACTGTATCATTCTTTGTGAATTCCCCACATCTCACACCCACTGTTATTAAATTCCCATCCTCTACCCAGTTTGAGTGAGCCAGAATCGCCACTGATACCAGAAATGATGCAGACATAGCCCAGACAAGTTTAGTCTTTTCCAAGATCAAGAACTGAAATAGGGTAGTGCTAGAACTTGAGTGTGTCTAAAACTTTCAGCCAGAGGTTGCCAGGGTGACTTGCAAGCTGTTATCTTACAGAGACCCAAGGCACAGGTTTTATTTACTTATTTTTTGACTTGAATTCATTGCCAACATTGAACGACTGAGAGCTTTTAAATACAAACCCAGAGTCGCTGCTTCTCTTGAAAGATAAAATGAGCCAGCACCATTCTAATGCTTTATGTGCATTAACTCCTTTAATCCTTAAAACACAACTCTACAAGGTAAATACTAGTGCTAACCCAATTTTAAATATGGGGAAAGTGGGGCACAAAGACTGTCTGAGGTCACATAGTTAGCAAGTAGAGAAGCTGGGATATGATCCTAGCACACAGATCAGCTTGGGTAAACTGAGCCTTTGAATTGGCACAGGCTCCTCACTTCACACTGCCACAGTCTGCAACAAGCCTGCCTTATATCACTTCACTGAGCCCCAGAGGCTTCAGAGTTTGCAACCAACCCCTCCCCTGGGCTTTTCTGTGTCTCCAGGGGAAGAAAACCAAAGCTCTCCCTTTGGGTTTCTGGGATGAGCCTGGCTAATTGCTAATTCCTGGGCATCATCTTTCTTCTGGAGCAGGCTCTGCCACCAAGAGGGGAAATTAATTATCATCCTTGGTGTGACCCACCATGAAAATGCTCTGTCCAGGGCTCAGTGACACAGCCTTGGTGCCTGCCCCAGGATTTCTCTGTCCACATCATGGATTTCTGATTGTATCCAGTGCTGGCTGAAGCCTGGAAGCTCAGCGCTCACATCCCCATGCCCAAGAGCACACAGAGCCCTTGTTCTCCAGGCTCCCCACCCCACTCAGGTTGGACCCTTGCCTTGGCCTGAGAAGGGCTCAGACTTTGTCCTTCCTATCAGCCTACAGGGGGAAAAACAAGCCACATAGAGGTACTTTCTGAAAATCTCTGAAATCAGAGCTGGCTTAGCCAACTTCTCCCAGGGCATTGCACTCAGAATGGGCAGTTGTTCTGGGTTTTATTCCTCCTCTTTCTCCTCTCAGCTCTTCCTTCAGTTTCCTCGGAGCATCCCGAGGGAGGAGAGCCTGGCTAAATGCCCTCTTTGTAAGAGCAACCAAATTGTCCCCAATGCCTTGAGCTGGATCCAGGAGGGTAGAGATGTGGGTGAAAGGGAATCGATGACCCTCTTATCATGGACCCATCCTCCCTGTCTGGCCCAGCATGCACTGGAGGAGGGCAGGGAGAGAGTTAGGACAATCGTTGGAGACAACTGTCACGAGAGACAAATACACATTCTAGAAAAAGATGAGAAGTGTTTCCTGGCCAAAGAGAGCAATTAATTGGCTACATTAGCCTATGGAGTAGATTTTCATTTCTAAAAACTTTCAGGAACCAGTCCCAGGGAGTGGCCTCAATGGAGTTCCTAGTGAGTATGTGGTTAATTTATGTGGCGCTTCTGTGTGCCCGGCATTGCCTGCGAGAGCTACACTGAGAGGCACCAATCGAACTGGCTGAGATTCTAGTCTTGACTTTGAGTGTCACTGGCTGCATACCCTGGGCAAGTCCCTTTCCCTTTGACTGTCAACTTCTTAGATACTAATAGAGAGGAGCGTCCAGATGATCTCAGGCTCACTCACCTCTGATTTCCACATGGTAAACTCTGTACTCCATCCTCTTCTCTCTTTTAGAGAATCCCTGTCCCCACTTACTCCTTCCCTGCCCCAAGGAGATACCTGTCAACATCTGGAGACATTTTTGGTTGTCAACATTGAGGGAGGAGACGCTTTGGCATCTAGTGAGTAATGGCCAGAGATGCCACTTGACATCTTACAACGCACATTTCCCCAAATCTCTGCAACAAGGAATTGTTCTAGCCCCAAACGTCAGCAGGATCAAGGCTGAAAAAGCCTGCAATGGATGGAAGGTCAGTAGTTTGACAAGTAGACCAATCCCCATTGGAGCCAGAGTCCTGGGAGTTTGTGCGGAGAAGGCAGTAGGTACTGGGGAACAGTAACTGGGGTGCAGGTCAGTGCTCAGATAGCAAGAGCCCCGATCTATGGAGAAACTCAGGTCAGAGGACAGAGTGTGAGATAGGGATGAAGGTCAGGCTACAAATTCCCTGGAGGCTGCACTATGAGGTTGGCTTCTATCTCCAACTAGGACCCTTTCTCCAAGAGCTTCTACCAGAGGTCTGTCCAAGTCCCTGCTCCTTGGGCAACACTGTGGTCCATCCTTAAGGGTAGAGTCAGCAGAGGGGGCATCAAAAAGGAAGGCCAAAGTGAAGACCCAGTTTCATCCTCAAGCATGTGCTTAGCATTTACGGTATACTGGAGCTCTGCCCACCTCTCTGTTGTCACCTCTTCCCTCTTTGCTTCTGCTTCTGTGCTGCAGCCAGACACTGTGTATTTCTACCATTCACCATCCCCTTCCTCTGTAGGGCACTTTCTGCAAGTTCTTCCCGCTCCCTGGAATATTCCACCACCTCCTCCCCCCATGCCTTTGCTTGGTCTATTCTACCTCACTCCTCCCATCCCACCCTCCTTACCTCTTCTGCCGAAAGACCTTTCAACCTCCTGAAATAAACTTAGTCTACTCCATGTTTCCATACACTCCAGCCTTTCCCTTTAGAGAGCTCATTATACTTCCTTAAAATAATGTATTTATGTAAAATCAGCCCTGAGCACAGGAGGACAGCAGAGTGGTTAAGAGCACAGCCTGCAGCATCAGACAAACACAAATTCCAACCCTGGCTCTGCTACTCTACACAGCCCTAAGCAAATTGCCCACCTCCCAGACCCTCTGTTTTCCCATCTATAAAATGGGGTAATAACAGCACCACCCTCATAGGGCTATTGTGAAAATTTTATGAGATCATCCTTGCAGCATGCCCAGCACATAAAAACGATCTGCTTTTATTATTGTCGTTATTACCATTATTTGCATAGAGTTAAGAGCTGAACTCTTTCTTGGGTCAGGCATGCTGGAATTAAACCACAAGTTATACCACCATAACACATGGAATCTTGGTCAAGCTGTTTGACCTCATTATGCCTCTATTTCTTTATCTGTGAAATGGAAATAATAATATTTCATACCTTTTAGAGTTGTTAAGAATGTTACATGAGCCAATGCAGGCAATGCCCTTAAAAGTGTGCCTGACACATTGTAGATGGTTCTTAAGGGTTTCCTTAAGGTGTTAAGAGCCAGGGCACACGGCTTGGGTCTGTCTTGTCCACCACTGTATCCATGGCAGGTGCTCAGTAAATTCTTGTTCACCAAATTTCCATGCATAAGGAGCGTGCAGCCTAACAGGGAGGCCACATACTGGCAGTACCATTTGACTGGGGTGATACATAGAAGTATATGAGATACCTCCACCTTCAGATGGCATCTACATGCCTCTCCAGCTCAACCTCAGCTTCCCCATCTGTGAAGTGGGCTCTTCATAGGATTTTGCCCCTAGGGACTGGGGCCTAGCTGGCAAAACTTACTGAGCATTGGTGCACACTGGGAGCTTCCAGAATAGGCCCTCTGGGAAAGTTTCCACAAAGAGGGAGTGGGGATAGGGAATGGTAAAATGTATGTATGATTTTTTTTTTTAAACTACAAAGCTAGTGCTGCAATTAGCTTCCATCTCAGCATTAATCAAGCTATTGAGTCCTGTTGTCTTTGGGTGAGATTGCACAAAAGACCCTCAATTTGCTCAGAGATGTGCTAATGTTTGGCTTGGCCACACATTTGCTGTGATCCCACAGCTCAGTCAGTTCTCTGCCCAGTCCCTGCCCAACCCACTGGGCCAGGGGGATCAAGGCTAAGGAGTAGAAATTTCACATGGCCTGGGGGCTTTGGGGATTTTCCGGGATGTCCAGCAAATCATTCTGAAGTGCAGGCTTCAGTAATTAATAGGGTTAATGGAAACCTTTTGATCATTTCTGTTCTGTCTGATACCTGTCGCCTGAAGGTGGATTGTGGCCCTTTAACCCTTGCCTTAAAGTTACCCTCAGACTCTGAGTCAGGCCCAGCTCTACTACTGTGACTCTGGGCAATTCACCCCACCTCCCAGATCTTCAGAGGCCCCATTTGTAAAAATAGGATGATAATAGTAATTTCCTGATGTTGACAGGGGTTTGCATGAGGTGACCCACCCACAGTGATCAACACAGTATGTGACACATAGTAAGAGCTCTCTAAACAGCAGTCATTATTATACTATAACAGTGGCCTCTAAATTGGTTTCTTTGTTTTAAGACAGGGTCTTGCTCTGTCTGCTGCCTGGGCTAGAGGGCAGTGGTGTCATCATAGCTCACAGTAACCTCAAACTCCTGAGCTCAAACGATCCTACTGCCTCAGCCACCTTAGTAACTAAGACTATAGGCATGCACAATTGTGCAAGTTAATTTTTCTATTTTTAGTGGAGACAGGGTCTTTTCAGCAGGTCTCAAACTCCTGGCCTCAAGCAATCCTCCTGCTAGAATTATAGGCGTGAGCCACTGTGTCTGCTAAACTTGGCTTCTAAGGACCAAGGTTTCAGACTGGTTCTACCACTTATTACTGTGCAATTTTACTCACATCTCTAAACCTTTCGGATCTTCCTTTTTTATAGGATGAAAAGAATTGAAGCAGGGGAGGATGATGAAACGGATAGGGATAATCATCATCATAATTACAATGGTGATAGAAGGTTCCCCCATTCAGGGCTAGACAGGAAGCCCCATTTTCTAGGCATGAGCAAACAGACTTTTTTTTTTCTCCAAATCGCATTCTCTGAATATTAGGAGAAAAGCAGTTTGGCCAGTATTTCATGTCCATGGGACCTTCCAGAAGTGGAAGGCAGACATCCAGCTGCTTTGCCCAGAGCTAGAGGAACTGCATTCATTTGTTAATATGCTCACTTCCTAATCAACATTAGGACAATATTTTCTGTCTGCCAGCTCCAGGCCAGGTGTGATTTTTAAGACCTCCCTGTTTACAAATGGCATATACCCCCCGTAGACAAAAGACTTCCACTTGGGCCCCCCCTTCTACTGCCACAGGTTCATTCCTTCTGTATTCCATTCTGTCCTGTGACTGATTAGTGTGGTCCTTGGATTCATTCTTCAAATATCCGAGATCAAGGATCCTCCGCAGAGGAAATTCCACCAATAATGGGAATCCATCACTTCACCAATTCTATCACTTACCTATTTCCCAAACCCTTCCCTTCTATGTGTACACTACACCACCACCATTACCCCAACCTGTTCCTCCTCATCTCATACCACTCTCACTCATTCACTCAACAAGCATTCCACAAGTACCACTGTGAGTGAGGCCCCAGTCTAGGCACAGGGGCTCAGTGAGGAATGCACAGCCCCTCACAGAACTTACATGCCAGGGCAGTAGTTCTCCACTGGCAGTGGTTTTGCTCCTCATCTCAGGGAGCATTTGGCAATGTCTGGAGATGACTTTTGTCTGTCACACATCTGGTGAGTGGGGGCCAGGGATGCTGCCCCACATCCTACACTGCACAAGTCAACCCCCACCACAAAGAACGATCTGGCTCCAAATGTCAAATATGGCTCAGTGCCTGTGGTTCAAGCCACTAAGGCGCCAGACACATACATCTGAGCTGGCGGGTTCGAATTCAGTCCGGCCGTGCCAAACAAGACGGCTGCAACCAAAACTTAGCCAGGCGTTGTGGCAGGCACCTATAGTCCCAGCTACTTGGCAGGAGGAGGCAGGAGAATTCCTTGAGCCTGGGAGTTGGAGGTTGCTGTGAGCTGTGATGTCACAGCACTCTACCCAGACTGACAGCTTGAGGCTCTGACTCAAAAAAACAAACAAACAAAACAAATGTCAAATATGTCAAAGTGGAAAACTCCATTGGAGAGGGAGGACATGGACAGTGAACAAAGTAAGTTAATCATTCACTGGTAGACCAGAAGGTGCCAAGAGCTATGGAAGAAAGGTGGAGATGGCAGTGGGAGGAGGCTCTCAGGAACAAGGGTGGAGGTGGTGAATGAAAGTGGTTGGATTTACTGATGATCTTATGTAAGGTAGGAGAGAAAGAAGTCAAAGATGACTCCAAGGTTTTAGGCCTGAGCATCTAGAAAGATAAATAAGCAGGGCAGCCCTCTCCAAGGGGTCTGGCAATCCATCCTTAACCCTCTATTCCCTGACAGTCTCTCCTCTGTTCCCTACATAGCAGCCACGGGAATCTTTAAATAGAAATTTCATGCTTCCATGGCCCCTTTTCGCCATTAGTGGTCCCACTGCCAGGTGGTGCTCACCCTGACCCCAAAGCCTCACATCTCTAGGTTGCTTCACCTGTTGCTCAACCCCACTCCCTCACCCTCCCTCCATCCAGGGCAGACTCTTCTCCCTTGAAGGGCTAGATCAGATGCTGCCTCCTATAGGAAGCTTCCTCCATCGGGGTCCTTGCTGATCATATCAGTTTATAATTTTTTCCTTCTCCACTTAAGAAAGGTGAATGTCAGAGTGCCCTGCTCACCATTCCAGGGTGACTAACCATCCAGGTTTGCATGGGGCTGGGATTTCCCAGGACAGTTAGCCATTTCCCTGTTCAAACTGGAAAAGTTCCAGGCAAATCAAAACTTGTAAGTTGCTCTAATAATATCACTGATGTTTAGCAGAGTCTAGTCCTAGGTAAGTTCCATTCATAACTGTTCAATAAATGGCAAGAGATTTATAAATGTTTTTAAAATGGATGATGTTCAGCATCAATGAATTAATAACCCAAAGCTACTAGTGTCTGGGAACCCCTGGAAGACTTCAACTCTGGTCCATCCTGATTTGCATTCCAAGGACCTTTAATAATCATTGTCTTTGCTCTCTAGCCAGGGCCCAGGTTCAAGAGCTGGAGTCAGGCCCACCTAGCCATCTCTGCAGAAATGGAGGTCAGGGCTGTAGGAGAATAATTGGGGCAGTAAGTCTAAAGATCTAATTCTCCTAGACCTGGATACCAGCCCACCCTGGGCCTGAGACTCAGCTGCCCCGCGTCCTTGGAGCCCTGGAGCCCTGGAGCCTGGTGTCTGGATTCTAATCCCCGCCCAGCCCTGCTATCTGAGCCTCCACCCAGGATAGCTTATCTCCTCCCTTGCAGTAGCAGGCAAAACAGGCACTTGAAAATGCTTCTCAGCTTTTAGGGTTTTATTTTTCTTTCTTTTGTATTTTCTTTCTTTCTTTTTTTTTCTGGCGCAATCAACCTTCTATCCTTATCATGTTCTGCAAAAGGAGCTAATTGAGTCTTCTGGGTAGGTGGCCTCTGTGCCAAGACAAAAGATGTTCCAGTTGTTTTCACACAAGTAAATGTGGACCCCTGGGGGAATTGGGGGAGGTAGGGGGCATGCCCCAAGTAAGCTAGAGTAACTTGGCTTAAAACAGGATGTCAAAGGAGGTTTTTTGTGCATTTAAGACTAAAGCAATCATGGTCCAGATGGGGTCCTCCAGAGATAATTATTTGGGGGGTCACGGGGGAGTTTTTCATGGGAGTCATGACCCACATACAGAAGACAACAGAAAACAAAGATATATAATCCGATGAATTGCACAATGGATGCACACCCCCATAACCCCCTTGCAGGGTAAGGAACAAGACTGCCAGCACCCCAAAACCTCTCCTGTGTTCCCTTCTAATCAGTGTCCTCCCCCAGCCCACCACTGGAGAGAGCTGGCTTCTTGACTATTATGGTAATTACCTCCTTGTTTTTCTTTATAAAGTCTCTACCTAAGTACACATGCATCCCTATACACTAGAATGTAGTTCAGCTTCTATTCTGAGCATTTCATAACTAGAATTATGTAGTATTTGCTTTTCTGTAACTGGTCTTTTCATTCAGCATGATTTCTGCACACTGCAGCCTTTTGTCATCCAGCTCTACAGTGCTTCTTGTCACTGCTGTGTACTATTCCTTGCTATGTCAGCCTCATTTTATTATCATAAAGAAAAAAATAAAAGAACATGTGTACTTATTTCTGTTGAGCATACATCTTGACATAGAACAGAAGAGTTGCAGGAGATGTATTGGGTCACTTTAGTAAATATTGCCAAACAGTTTTCCAAAGCAGTTGTGCCAATTCACATTCCCATCAGCAACACAAGCATGTCCTAAGGCCTACTTTTAACTTTATTGAGTAACTCCATAACTTTTTACCATGTGTATGCACGCTGCAGGTTGGGAGTGTGACCCCAGGAAGGAGCTGAACAAGACCCAGCTGGTTCCCTGACACTCTGCCTCACCCTGAGCAGACAGCCTGGGAGAGGTGATGTAGGTCAGTTACATCATCACACAGTGCTGCAATCACAAACCCAGAAGGAATGACAGGGAGGGAGCTTAGGAGCCCCAGAGGAACTCTCAGAAGTAATGCTTCCTCTGACACTTGAAAGAGGAGTTGCAGTTAACCAGGTAGAAAGAGGTGAGCAGGGAGTAGGCAGAAGGCACAGCATGTACAAAGGCCTTGAGGTGAGAGATAGCAGGGTGAATTTAAGGAGCTGGGGGAATAAAAGGCCCAGAGAAGTCAAGAATGTCTCCTGAGATAACACAACAAGTTAGTTGCAGAGCTGGCCATGGATTCCACTGCTAAGGGGTCCTAGGTACCCATGGGGACAGCCGGTGTGAATGCAAACTGGTTCCCTTAGAAGGCAGGGCCCCTACCACACAAAAGGCCAGGGTTCTGGATTCAGGCAGGCCAGGGAAGGGGCCTGATACAGAACAAGTCACATGCTCAGTCACTGTAGGGAGCACCATCCTTTCTCTCCCTTTCCCTGGGCTGCCGGGGCTGTAGTTTTACAGGAGGAGCAAAGCTTGGTTAAGCACCTACTAAGTGCCTGGCACCTCCTTAGGAGGCAGGAGCTATGGGGAGCTCCATGCTGTAGATGGGAAAACTGAGACTCAGAGAGACAAAGTGACTTGCCCCTTAGGCACAGAGCTGCAGAGCAACAGAACGCTAGGATGGCATCCTCTTCCCACAGAGGGATGACGGCTGAATTACCTTCTCAGCCTCTGCAATGGAAGTTTTATCCCAGGAAATCAATAGTGTGAAGCAAGAAATCTGAGAGAACATTAATAATCTCAGGCAGCAAAATGAACTGCTTCTAAGCAGCCATTCTCGCTGAATCCCATCCATGGAACCTGTTACAAATGGTACAGCTCAGACTAAGACGGGTCCTCCTCCCAAGGCCATTAGAGGGGATGCTGAATGCACTAGGCACATGCCCCAGGTTTCTAGAATGGACCAGCGTGTCTTCCAAAGCCATCGGCAACACGAGATCTCCGTGGTTCAGCCAGTACAGGCTCTGGGGCCCCCAGGCTGGGGAGACCTGGCTTTGCAGGTAGTGGAATGCCTGAGCCCTCAGATATGCTCACTTGGCCTGTGTTTTAAAATTGCCTGATTTTAGAGAATTGGTAGAATTCTCTTAGAAAAAAAATCAAGAGATGTGACCACCCTGGGCTTGTGTTCTTATGTGGCATCAGTGTGCTGGAGCTGAGAAGGGCCACAATGCAAGTATGGGGCTGGTGATGGGTGTTTGTGCCCAGAAGAAGAGAGCTAATCTAAAGGGAAGCTCACACAGAGAAAAGGAGGCTAAAAGATAGGTAAGTAAAAAAGGGAGGGAGGGAGGGAAGGAAGGGGAGACTGTAAGACTGACAAGCTCCTGGATCCAGCCAAGCCTGAAGCTAGTTTGCTAGTTACAAGAGCCAATATATTCCCTTTTATGATGCCTGAGAATAAAGGAGCATGATGATATTTAAGTTGGGTTTTTCTATCACCTACAACCAAAAGACAAATCTAAACATGATCTTGATTTCTATTTTACATACGAATAATCAGAGGGTAAGAAGGTTGAAATAAATTCCCAAAGCCACACAGCTGTGAATGGGTAGCACTTGCATTTGACCAAGATCTGCCCTTACGTAAAGTTGTTAGGTTAGAAATCTTGAGCTCTCACCAGGAGTTGAGAGTTGGGGATTTTAGAAATAACATGTGTTCTGAGCTATTGGTTCCTGTGATGTGTCAGGGAAGTCAGGGAGGGCGGACAGGAGGCTGTACTGAAGTGAAATATATTATTATTTAAATCAGGTAACATAAGGAGAAAAACAACCAGAGCTTTCTGTGGCATTTCCCCAGTGCCATTTTTAATTCTATTTTATCAAAACACGGCTGGGATTTGTTTTTCAAAAAGGAAAAATTCCTTTAATAATAAAAAAATCTCTAATAAAAGTTAAAATAGCTCACAGGCCATCAGGTGACAATGGAAGGAAGACAGGGGCATTTTAGCAACTTAAAGCAGATTAAGGAACTAATTTGTTGACTCTCTTTTCCAAAGCTCACCTCTCCCTTGGAAAGCTGTGTGTTTTGCATAATGAGGCTGAATTCACCGCTGCTCTCCATACTCTTTGTGGGGATTTCAATGGGCTCCCACCTCAAGCAGGGGGTGCTTTCTTCTTGTTGCTCTGGCCAGGGTTTAATGGAATCATTTCATTCCTCATTACCTAAACTCTTTACAAGGCTTCCCACTGCTGCAAGGATAAAGAGCGGACCACTTAGGGACAATCCAGTTTCATCTTGTACCAGGCCATTCCCCCGCACCCCCAAAGCAGGAGCCTGGGAACATGTGACCTTACATAGTAAAAGGAACATTGCAGATGTGATTAAATGAAGTATCTTGAGATGGGGAGACTGTCCTGGATTAGTCAGGTGGCCCCAGGGTCTTTATAAGAGGGAGGCAGGAGGGCCAGAGTCAGAGACAAAGATGTGATGATGGAAGCAGAGGTTAGAAGATTTGGGGCTTTAAGCCAAAAATTGTGGGCTGCCTCCAAACAGCACAAAAAGCAAGAAAGGGCATTCTCCCCCTAGATTCTCAGAAGGAACACAGGCCTGTGGACTGGTTTTAGATTTCTGACCTCCAAAAGTAGAAGATGATGAGCTGGTATTGTTTAAACCACTGCATTTGTGGGATTTGTTACAGCAGCCATTGTTAACTCTTACACTCACTCCATGAAAGTAGCACAAAATCGAAGGATCAAGGAAACCTGTCATGGACTGGGAGGTAGAAGAAGCCCAGGTTCAAGTCCCAATTCTGCCATCAGCTCTGTGAGACCTCAGACAAGTGCTACCTTCACAATGCCCAGGGGTCAGACAGCTGGCAGACTGGGCTGCTCTGCTAAAGCTCAGACCACAGGTGCAGTGGTCACACAGCCAGTACCTTCAAGACTGAGCCAGGAGCCAGCAGGGCACATGGCAGGGGTCGGGGTGGGGTGGCAATAGAAGCTCCTTCAAAGGGTGATAAGTGGGAAAAATGAAGACCCAGGGTAGCAATAGAAGCCCCTTCAAAGGGTGATAAAGGGGAAAAATAGAAGCCCAGGGTAGCCCCAGGGGAGAAGCCACTGGTGCCACTTGGTCCCTGGTACTCAAGGAAGGAGCTGTGCAGAGCCCAGGCCACAACTTGCGTCCTTCTGAGTGATACATGGGTTTACCCCTCATGATCAGCCAGTACCCAAAGCCAGGAGACAAGCAGAGCAGCAAGTTGATGTAAAAGATATGGACAAGTGGAAGCCCCTCTTGTACTATAGCGTTAGATCATGGGGACAGAACCCAATCCCATCACTCTGCCTAGAGACAGTTAGGTGGCAGCTCCCAGATGCATCCACCTCTGACAGCATTTGAAATAAAAACTACCTAATAACAGTGATAATGTTAACCACTGATGCTCATTCTATGCCATGCAACACTATTCACAGACTTTTCACTTAGCCTTTCCAGTTTTGTATCTCAGTTTTACAAATGAGGAAACTGTGGCATGGAGTAGTTAAGTCATGGTCCAAGGCCACTCAGCTGGGAAGCAGCAGAGCCAGGACTGGAAGCCAGGCAGGCTGTCATGGAGCACAGTTGAGAGCACCTCTACCATCCTACCCCTACACACTTTACGAGCTCTTCACGTATGAAAACTTTCCACACGTGAGGTCACATCATCTTCACAATACATGTGCAGTCCCAGAGACACCGGCTCACTATCCTTTGTAGGAGAGGAAACAAGTACAGAGAAGCGAAGCTGCTGGCCTGTGGTTGCATGGCCAGGTGATGCTCCATCTGCCCCCAAACCTGGTGCCCCTTCACAGCTTTTCACAGCTGAGCTAAGTTCCCATCCACCATCACTTCAGCTAGTCTGAGTGAGCTTTTGTTACTTATTACCCACTGTGCCCCATTCTGACATCCCAGAGCCTCATGTGGGTTTGCTGTCTCCCCACTAATAATAATAATGATGAATATTGTTCTGAGCACTTACTATGTGCTGCGCATTGTGCTAGGGTTTCACATAAATTAACTTCTTTAATACTCTAGCAATCCTAAGAGAAAGCATTATTGTTATCATCCCCAATATACAGATGAGAAAACTGAGGTACAGGGGTCAAGAGACTTGCCCAAAGTCAGAGAGTAAACGAGTGAGTCATATCTGGGCTGTGATGCCAAGCAGTTCAGGTCCAGAGCCAGTGCTGGTAATTCGAACACCACACAGCTTCTCATTCCTCCACTTTGGAGCAATGTACCACCCTGGACCCCTTCCTCCTCTCCACCTCAAGCTGGGCTGAAAGAACTCTCCCTTGGTGCAAGCTGTACATTTGTTCCAAGTGTCCAATTCAAAAGGGCTGCTGAGGAAGTCTTTCGTAAAAATGGAAAGAAGAAGAACACCTCCTAGAATTATTACAAGTCATCCAGCCATAAATTCTCTCTTGTTTAAAAGTATGTTTCCCCCAATTAATTCCATCCCATGCAACCATCAAATCTTTTATTTGGAGATAGACCTTCTCCAATGCCTGAGGGATGATCTGGGAACTCATACCATCTTTCTTTTCTTTCCTAAGGTAGTAAATTGAGGCTACTTTTCTCAGACTAAGATCCAAGAATTCTGGGGCTAAAATAGTAATAGGACCCACCCATCTGATGGTACTAAGCATAGAACACTCATTCGTTCATTTTCTCAACAAACACTAAGCACCTACTATGTGCCAGTCCCCTCATGGTGCAGGGATATAGCTGTGAATGTGCTCTGCTCTCCCCTCCCAGGACAAATATTCATGTGTCCTCTCTTTTCTCCTGGGGACATCCCTATTCAGTTCTACCTAGTCAGACTCATCTCTCAGGGCCTGGTGCAAGACCTGGCAGCACCGGTATGCAGTAGGCACTCAAAAAAAGAGTGTTGCATAAACAAATGGATGCAGGAATATGCTTATGAATCAAGTAGATCACTTAATAATGTTCATGGAAGAGGAAGCCAAAGTTCAAAGAGAAAATTCACTAGAGATGCTCCAACAGGTTTGAAAATGATGCAGAAACTGGCAGATTTATCTCCCCACTGGTCAGGGATGGATGCCCATAGATAATTTATTTTTCCTTTTCTTTTCTTTTTGAGACAGAGCCTCAAGGTGTGGCCCTCGGTGTAGTGCTGTGGCATCACAGCTCACAGCAACCTCCAACTTCTGGGCTCAAGCGATTCTCCTGCCTCCACTTCCTAAGTATCTGGGACTACAGGGGCCTGCCACAACATCCGGCTATTTTTTGGTGGCAGCTGTCATTGTCGTTTGGCAGGCCCTGGGCTGGATTCGAACCCACCAGCTCAGGTGTATGTGGCTGGCACCTTAGCTGCTTGAGCCACAGGTGCCAAGTTCATAGATAATTTTTTTGTTTTTCTGGAGACAGAGTCTTACTCCACTGCCCTGGATAGAGTGCTGTGGCATCATAGCTGAGAGCAACCTCCAACTCTTGAGCTCAAGTGATCCTCTTGCCTCAGCTTCCTGAGTAGCTGGGACTATAAGCACCTACCACAATGCCCAGCTAGTTTTGTTTTTTTTTTTTTTTTTTTTTTTGAGATGAGGTCTCGCTCTTGCTCAAGCTGATCTTGATGGCCACTTTTTTTGTTTGTTTGTTTTGAGACAGAGTCTCACTTTGTTGCCCTTGGTAGAGTGCCGTGGCATTATAGCTCACAGCAACCCAGCAAACTCAAACTCTTGGACTTAAGTGATTCTCTTGCCTCAGCCTCCTGAGCAACTGGGACTATAGGCGCCCCCACAATACCCAGATTTTTTTTTCAGAGATGGGGTCTCACTCTTACTCAGACTGGTCTTGAACTCCAGAGCTCAAGTAATCCACCTGCCTCGTCCTACCATAGTACTAGGATTACAGGTATGAGCCACCTCACCTGGCCTGCCCATGAATACTTTATTGCTAGGAGGAATCTTAGCTCTGCCCATTGGAGAAAATGACTTGTCTTATGAGCATTATGTCTTTGAATGTCCTTAAGAATCCTGTAAGGTAGGCATTATTATTCCCATCTTACAGGTAAAGAAATGGAGGCACAGCAGAGGCAACTTGCCCATAATCACACAGCCAGTAAGCAACAGATCTAAGATCGGAATATGAGCCTGTTCAACCCCAAAGACCAGTCCCTTAGCCCTCAATTGTGAGGCAGATCAAAATCAAACAGGGCATTCATGCCCAGCTACTGGACATCTATGAAGATGCACCATATTTCATTGAGGCTGGGGCATCTGGCCAGCTCACCCAGCTCCATCCCAATGTCCTGTCCTGTTGGCGAGACTTCCCAAATGACAGCCATAGGACCATCAGAATCTTCTTTCTCAAGAGAGTTCCCTCTAGCCTGATTTCTGTATGTGACCAGCTCCCACGCAAGATACAGAATGGCAGTGAACGTGTCATGCTGTTCTTTCTGCCAAGCACAGACGAGAAGTTGCTTTGGTTGTACTCAGCAGCGGTAGCTCATTTGTAGCTGTCCTCTATGTACAGAGGATGCCACTAAGGCAGAGAGTGGGCCACTGGCTGTTGTTAAGTGGCTGAGATCTTTGCCTGATTTCAAAGAATGCTTATTTCTTGGGCACCTCCCACATGCTAAATACTCTTATAGGCAGAGTTTGATGTCACTTATCCACCATTGTGAAAAATGAAGAGTTCCATGTAAGTCAATTTTCCAGACACCTGAGGCTTCACACAGAAATACTTATTAACTTAACCATTGTCTCAAAATATTTGACACAATGAATTATTCCTTGCCCTTGGCCCTGTCTATTAAATAGGGCTTGCCTATTGTTTCTTGGGGCTGTCGTGGAGGCCAGCAATTACACTGTCCTGTAACATCAAGCTGTATACAAGCTATTGATGTGAAAAGGTTGTTTGACACCTGCACTAAATTCCCTCATGCTGTTATTCTTTTGTTTTCATGCTTCTTTATAATCTCTTCATCTGCACCCTTATTCTCAGGCTGTCAGCTGTTGCTCCTGTCTGCTGTCACTGTGGTTTCTCTGTCATCCTACACACTTCTCGTGTGCTCCTTCTATGTGTTAGAAGCTTGGGAAATCAGGTCACAGAGCTTATCAGAATGGTGTACAAAGAAAGAGTAAACAGGCTCCAAGTGAGAGATTGCTGGCTCTTTTCTGGTATGAACACTGAGATAATTAAATTGGACTCCTGTCTTTTTTTTTGTCTTATATATACTTGAGTTTCCATGACAAAGGGCTTGCAGTTATTATGGTGATATAACTAAGAGCTATGTGAAATAAAAACTAGCCTGATTGTTCCAATGAGTCTAGGTTTTCTGCCTGGCCCACAAGTTAGATATTCAAAATGCAAAGAGCCCAGGTCATGGGCTTGTAAATGGACACTCATCTAGGGAAGAATTCAGAGCCTTCTTAGCAAAATGGGGCCTGCTTTGGGGACAACTCAGGAGAGGAAGAAATGTAGTGGATCTACTATCTTAAGGCCATGACTCTGATACTTCAGTATAGCTCATCATGGCAAATGTCATGTGGCCTCAGCTTGCTGGAGGCTCAGAGAATTTCTCTGTATCTGGTGCCCGGAACTCAGCCTGCAAACCTGCTGTTCACTATGCTAAGTGCTAAGGAGGTCTTCCTGTTGTTCAGTCACCTCAGCTCACCCAGCCACAGCCTTGGGTGATAGATCCACATTTACCATGCTTAGCCTTAAGGGGATGGACCCTGGTTTGGTTCATGCCATCTTCAAGTTAGTGAATGAGAGGGAGAGAAGATGGAAAGCTTGCTCTGAGGATTCATCACTCCCAGAGTGAGAGACAGTGGTAGCATCTTATCAAAGTGGAGAGGCAGGAGAGAGGAACAGCTGATAAACACAGGCTTTGGGGTTAGACAGATCTGGGCTCAAACCCTAATACTGCCACTTACTGGCTGTGTGACCCTGGATAAGTGAATGAACCTCTCTGAGCCTCAGCATTATCATCCGTGTAGTGGAGATGGAGTCTTTTAAACTTACAGGGATTCAGTGAGAGAATGGAAGTGAAGCTTTGAGTACAATTCCAGGCATCATAAACACCATACAAACAGAAGTCATAGTGGTGATGATGATGAAAATGATGATGATGATGATTCATCAGAAGTATCTGCAGATCAGGGTCTGCAGTACTACCTTTGAGCAACATATACATGTACATAAAGGCTCTGAAGCTACTCCAATTAGAAAAGAAAATGCAACCATAAAAACTCAGACTAGGGAAGTCCTTAGCAATCATGTATCATTTATCCTTTCTCTCCCATTTTACATATGGGAAAACTGAGAGCCAGAATGGGGAAGGGACTTGTTCAAGGCTACTAAGTCAGCCAGGACTCACATCTCTTCATTTCCCATTCATGGGCTCTTCCCTTTGCCTGAAACTCCCAGGACAACATTCCTAGAATTTAGAGAAATCAGCAAACAATCCTAGAATTTAGAGGAATCAGCAAACACCACAATATGTGGCAGGTAAACTGGAATTGTGAACATCTAGACATAAAAAGCATCATGCTGGCTCAGGCCCTCCTGCAGGAAGGGAGATAGAGGCTGAGGCAGGGGGGCACAGCTGTCCTGCCAGATGTCTAGGTAGACCACACCCAGTCACCTGCATCCTACTGTCTAGGTGGCCTTGGGATGCCTGTTTTCCTTCTGGGTTTCCATCTTTCCATCTAAAAATTTTCTCAACTCCAAAAATCTCTAGAGTTGCCACCCCTTTCCTGCTCCTCTCTTGGTGCCTCACCTGTGGGGCTGAATGTCAACCCCTGTGTCACCTGATCCATAGCAATTGAGCCAAGTCCATTGAATTCTTGTCTTGGTCCTCCTTGTCCAAGGGCTAGTACCCTGGCTAGGATTCTTAGCTAAGGGGTCAGCAAATTATTTCTGTAAAGGGCCAAACAGTAAATATTTTAGGCTTTGAAGAGCATGTGGTCTCTGTCACAAATACTCAACTTTGTTGTTGCAGCTTACCAGCAGCCACAGACAATACATAAACAAATGGGGTTGGCTGTGTTCCCATAAAACTTTATTTACAAAACTGGGCAGTAGGCCAGATTTTGCTTTTAGGCCACGATTTGTTGACTCTATTCTTTTCCTTCTTTTTTTTTTTGAGACAGAGTTTCACTATGTTGCCCTCAATAGAGTGCGGTGACATCACAGCTCACAGTAACCTCAAACTCCTCTTGGGCTTAAGCAATTCCCTTGCCCCAGCCTCCCAAGTAGCTGGGAGTATGGCGCTTGCCACAATGCCTGGTTATTTTTATGCTGCAGCTGTCATTGTTGATTTTAGCTGGCCAGTGCCAGGTTCAAACCTGCCAGCCTCAGTGTATGTGGCCAGCACCCTACCCACTGAGCTACAGGTGCTGCCCTGTTGACTCTATTCTAGATCCTTCTAAGTTGGGTCCTACATCTCTGGGACTAGAATAACCAACTTGTCCTGGTTTGTGTGAGATTCACTGAGTTTTAACACTAAAAGTCCTACATCCTGGAAAACCATCTCAATTTTGGAAAAATTGGCATGGTTGGCCATCCTATCCAGGATCTAAAGGCTCCTACTTTCTCCCATCTTTGCATTGCTGTGGCTGAGACATTCAACTGTCTTCTCCATGAGGAGGAGGAGGAGGAAAAAGAATGGAGGAAGAACAGCTACCATTTACTGTAGTTTCTGATGTGCAAGGCATTGTGCAAAGGCCTTTCTCAGCATTATCTCCTCCAATCCTCAGAATAACCCAGTGAGGTATGGCTAGAACTCCTCCCAGCGTGGAGTGAAGACTGTACTTGGACCCAGTCTAATCTGCCTCCAGTACCCAGGCTCTCCTGCTTCCACCCTGGGCTGTAAGCTCTTTGCAAATAGAACTGTGGTCTCTTATCTCTGTATCTTCAGTGCCCAGCCCAGAGCATCGCACTTAAAAAATTCTGGGCAAATACTCATGCCAAATGTATGAGTACATGAATGGATGGATGGATGGATAGATATATGGATGAATGAATGGATTAGCAAATCTCTTCGCATTCAGACACCTCTCACTTATGTGACATAATTAACTCCTGCCAATCCAACCTCCAGGTGAGTTAAGGGGGAAATGGTGAATGCATGCTATGACATCAATTACGTCAAACATGCTTGCTGACACGTGGGAGGCAACATGCGATGGTATTAAAAACATGGTCTCTGACATCAAGTATTCTGTGTGCAAATCCCACAAAGGTTGCATCTGGGCTCTGTCACCTGAGCAAGTTGCTCCACTTCTCTGAGCCGGAGGGGAAGACTCTTACAGAAGCTGCCTCCTAGGGTTGCCATGAGAAACAGATGATTGGTAAAGCTCCAGCATGGTGTGTGCTCTTGGTAAACACCACAAACATTATATATCATTATGACCACTGCTGATCTTGGGAATGGGCAGAAAGCAAGGCAGGGATGGGACTGAGTAGTACAGGTGTTAATTATGCAGCTCTGAGTGAGTGCTAGGATCAAACAGGAGAAGGGAATAAAGGCAACTCAATAGAATCCTGGATGGTGAGCTATCACCACAATAGTGGTGCATAACAAACAATCACAAAACCCCAGTGGGATA
This sequence comes from Perodicticus potto, assembly GCA_963574655.1. Lineage (NCBI taxonomy): Eukaryota > Metazoa > Chordata > Mammalia > Primates > Lorisidae > Perodicticus > Perodicticus potto. The sequence goes on from CAUYRH010094257.1 coordinate 52,693, forward strand.
TAACTAGAAGCATTTATCTAGCTAACCTGTTTGGGACACTGAGCTCAGCTCTTCTCTGAGGTCTGGGCTTAACATGTGTTCATTCTAGGGCCAGGCTGAGGGGACAGTGGCAACCTCAGGGACGCTTTTCCCTAGCCACAGCAGGAACACACACAAGGTCTCTTAAGGCCTAAACTTGGAAGGGGCATGAGATTCTCCACCTGACTAATGGTCAAAGCTGGTCACGTAGCTGAACTCTGAATGAGGGAGCAAGGGCATAAACTAGCTTCTTCCCTTCCCCCTAGATCCTCCCTTCCCAACCAGCTTCTCCCCTCCTCACCAGCTTCTCCCCTCCAGGCCCTGCCCCATCAGCTCTTAGGCAGAATCTGGAAGGTCCCTGTGAAGTAGCACTTGCAGTTCATGGGGATCACAGACCCACCCATGCCCCGATCCTCAGTTCCCATCTTCCCAACATCTGGACCTGCTCCAGGGAGCCATTAATCTCAGGCAATTTCTTCCCTCACTTGATTTGTTTATTTAAGGAAAACAAGTTGCTCCTAATTAGAAACACTGCTGCCGAGATGTTCAGCACATCCTAGGCTGACTATTTTCAGACCTTCTGCCTAAAATTATACCTGCGCTTTTAACATCTGCGGTTTGTTCAGCAACTGTCCTAAGTGGAAGTTTCTGATGAGAGAGATGGAGGCTGATGTGTGGGGTAAGGGAAGCAGGGGTAGCCAAGGGGTTTTGGAGCACTGCGAGCAAAGGCACTAGGAAAAATGAACACGTAAGATCCCACCCCGCTCAGAACCAGCGCTGACTGCTGAATTGACATTTAGAAGGTGCACAGCATGAGCACAGTGCAGCCCTGAGGGCAGGGAAAAGAGCAGTGCTAAAGGTTCCGAGATGGTTTCCCTTTGGAAGCTCTCCCATGAGTTCAAACTCGTGCACACACATTGACAACCCTGATGATGCTCAGAGGCACTCTCAGACGTATGCACATACACGTGAGGCATGCACCAGAGTCACACTGCTGCACAGATAGGCAAACACACTCAGAAATACACACATGTGTGCCCAGAGACTCCAAAAGATACGATGCACCACTCCGAGTTCGTGTACTCAGAAACTCACACACAGACATGCACCTGGAACATGCATTCACATACAGTCACGTGCACATACAGACACAATCGAATGCACACCACAACCAACACACTCAGAAACCAATACTCAGAAACACCTCTGTATACACAGAGATGCACAAAAAGTTTACACTGCCATAGACATAGGCACACACCCACAGAAGTACATACGTACACAGAAACACAACCAAATATACACCCTAACGTTTACAGATGCACATGTGCAGAAATTCACAGATACACAGAGACAATCATAGAAGTTACACCACCACAACAGGTGCACACACAGACACAGAAAGAGACGACAGAGTATGCAGTGCTACACACGACATGCACATAGAGATACACACAAAGGTACACTGGAAAATATACAGATGCATAATGCCTGTAAGTGCACAACACAAAATCACACACACATTGCCGCAGCACAGAGGTACACTCACAAAGCCCACATCGACATGTGCAGACAGCACATCCAGCTACTAAAACATGCATCCCGGCAGATATGCACAGCTTCTCACACGCAGGTCTTCCTGCACCCATGTGCATCTGTGCAGGTATGAACCTGCTCGGTTACAGACACATATAAACACCATTGATTCACATACACACAACTGCTTAACACTCACAAGCACACGCACATATGCACACTGACACTAATTCACACATGTACCCATTCCCCTGCAGGCACGCACATGTGCACGCGCGCACACACACTCATAAATCCATAGACATCAAGGACACCAACACTATTACACGTGTGTATATACACACACTCCTAAGGTTCTCATGTAAGTCCTGCTCACGCGAGCACTTGCATACACACCTGCATGAGAATGCACACTGGCATGCCTGTTCATTTTTTCAGAGTCCCAAAAGTCCAGCCCACAGACTAAGCCGGCACACAGTAGAATTGCTGCTGCCACAATCCCAACTGCGTGGCTATTAACTTACTCCATGTCAGCCAGGATGAGGTCTCCCTTACCCACCTCTGGTTCCAGCATGAACCCAGGGCAACCCTTGAAGCCTCAGAACTGCTCAGAGAAAAATCAGACTGATCAGTCCACTGCATTCCCCCATAGTCTCAGCATCCCCCAACACCCACACACAGTGCTGGAAGACACTTCTTTCCTCAGCGTGGCTGTTCCTGTCAGGAACGGCAATCCACAGGCTCTCAGCAGACTGGGTGCCTGACACTCAGACACACTGAACTTCTCTGCCCTGGATCCCTAGACAGCTGCAAAGTGGAAGCCAAGGAGACAGCTTACCTCTACCTCTTGTTGTCATGGAGACACAGAAGCTGGGTGCATCCAACCCTCCAAGACCACCCTGGGCTCCTGATAAGAGCAGTGAGCTGCTCCCAGCAGTGCTTTTATGAAGAAGCAAGGAGGGGCGGAGACTGCAGTGTCAGGTGATTGGAGAAAACAGGGGCCCTGACCCCAGTCAAGGATCACTTGGTGCTCAGTGGGATGGGGCCAGCCTCCCTGGGGGAAACAGACCCAAATGCCCATGCATGAGACCTGAAAGCAGACAGCCTTGGTGTTGCCAATGTTGAACTCCACGCTAAACTCTGCACTAAGCACCCTCCATACACTCTTAGTAATTCCAACACCCCTCTGAAGTAGGAACTATAAGCTCTGTTTCACAATGGAGAAACCAAGGTGTAGAGAGTGAAGTGATGGATCAAACTCGGATCTGATCTGAGGCCTAAGTCTCTTAAATTCTAAATTACATCACTTCCTGGGACCTCGAAAATCTCATTAGTGACAATCATTTACTGCCATAAAGTGTCTGAACTGGGACCTCTGAGGATACAAGAAAGCTCTTCATTTTTAAGAAGCAGCAACCAGAGTCAGAGAGGTTTAGTAATTTGCCCCAAATCACACAGCAAACGAGGGCAGACTTGAAGCTCAACCTCCTGACCCTGAGATGGAGCTTTTCCCAGATCATCAAGCACTGGATCCTGACACCCAGGGAAGCATCACCTAGACTGACTTGGGATCCAAGAAAGGGCAGGAGGTCCTCAGATTCCCATCTCATACCCCAAGAACTGTCTCAAAAGCACACAGCAATGCTACTCCCCAGAGGCAGATGTCCTGCTCAAGTAGGCAACACAATGTCATCTCTGGGGCTGTGACTATCGTGGGGGTGGCTCCAAAATGATCCTCAGAGACCAGGTGACCTCCTTGGAATTTGCTTTTTCACTGATAACAAAAATAATCTGGCGGAACTCATAAGCTATGTGCAGGGCTCAGAAGAGCCTCCAGGGGCCTGGAATATAAAGAACACACCCACCCACCCCCACAGCCAAGGGCTGAGACCAGAATGCCGGGAGCCCCTATCCACTTGTCCCTTTCAGCCCTTTTCTGGAAAAAGTTTGCTCCTCCCCAGAGGAGTTTGCTCCTCAGAATGGTCTAATTGAATAGCCCAGGAAACTTCCCCCAATTTTTTGCTCACCTAAGAAGCAGTCCCTTTGGGGCTGCAAGAAATGGCAGGTGACCTCAACCCCTCCACCCGACTCTGCCAAGGAAGTGAGTCGACTCTTACGAAGATACTTGGGGCTTCTGGAAGGGCTTAGATGGAGGCTATCTTGCTGGGAGCTGGACCCCAGTCTCTAGTTCTCTCTCCTTTCACATACACACCTGAGAATGGGCATAAGCAAGTCTGCAAAGCATCCTACATAAAGCCCATCACCTGGGCAGCCCTGGTTGCTGGCTTCAGATGACAGGCAGCCTCATTCACCAAAGAATCAACCTCCACAAGCACCTTGTAAAGCCAACTTGGAAATATGACTAGTTCCTTCTCCCTTGCAACTCTGAACTGGCCATCAAGGGGGGTGATTCATGAACCAAATTAAAGCGCCCACTACTCTTCCCTTGGCCCATCTAAGTCCAGCAAGCCCTCCAGGGCATGCCTTTAGGAAGCACAGAAGAAGGACACCTGGATAAGCCATGGTGTCCAACCATCTGCCAGAGGAGAGAAAGTTTATCATCTACCCAGTGCCGGGCAGTCACCACTTGGGGTGGTTCAGGCACCCCGCTGTGGGCGTTGGGTCCCCAGCCTGCGGGGGATGGGGCTGGGACTGGAAGCCCAGATCTGGAGACAAGGGAGAGGCTTCGCACCAGCTCCGCGCCCCTTTCCCTCATGGAGCCCTCTTATCCTGAGTCCTTACCTGAGGGGTCTCGGCCACTTGTAAACTCTGCCAGGGGTGCTCAGCAGGCGCCTGGGGGCCCTCGCTGAGACTCCGGCGTCCTGCTGGGCGAGCCCGTTCTGTGGGCGCCTTCCCAGCTGCCAGCTGCTGCAGTGGCTTCATGGAAAGAGAAGCCTGGATTTCCTTTCTCTCTACCAAGGCTCCTCCGGCCGGGCCCGGGGGCTATTTCTCCAGGTCTGGTGCAAGGGGCATCCTCCGCTCCTCCAGCGGGAAAGCGGGAGAGTGTGCGTCTTGGATTGCAGCAGTGGCGACAGCGGTGGCCGGGGATGAGGAAGCGGTGGCGACGCCAGCCGGCGAGCCGGGGAGGCGGGCGGAGGCGAGAGGAAGTGAAAGCCGGGCTCCTGCGAGAGCCTGGCGCTCGGGCAGCTGGCGGGCGGGCGGCACTGCGGGAGCCCCGAGCCGCGGCGAGGCCCCGCGTGGACACCTACCAAGGGATGCCCGGGCCCTGGGGGTGGGGGGCGCTGGCCACCTCGCCGGTCGCCCTCTGCCTGCTGCTGTCTCACTGGTTGCCTCGATGGCTCCCCGGGACTTGACGTCTCCAGCCTGGGCTCCCCGCGCCGCCTCCGCCAGCAGCGCGCCTCAGCCCGGCGCTGCTCCTCACGCGGAGCCACAGCACTGCCTACTGCTTAACTCCTTGCATACCACCTGCCCTCCCGCAACCTTCCGGGGTGCTCCGCAGAGCCGGTGCCAGTCCGGCAGAGGAGACCCAGCAGGGCCTCAGCCTCCTAGCCTCAGTTGCCTGGTCTGTAAAATGGGTGCAAGACCCAAGTCATGTAAAGTTGCTGGAAGAATTAACTGAGCACAAAGTGCCAGGCTGCCTGGCGTTGAGTATGTACCCAGTGTTTGTTGCTGCTGCAGCTGCTGTTGTTCTGGAGGCTTAGAACCTCCGAAATAGTAAATACCCAAGAAACGGCAGTTTGTCTTTTGTGTTCAGTGTGTTGTTTTAACAGGCTGTATAAGCTTTAGTTGTATGACTTCTGGGCGATCACTTCCCCTCTCTGAGCCTGTTGTTTTCCATGCTCTGTGACCTTGGCAAGTCACAGCACCCCTCTGAACTTCTGAATCTCATCTATAAAGTGGGGGACAACATTGTCCACCTTCAAAGGATTCCCAGCCAATCGCTGACAAGGCAGCCCCCTCTCATGGCACCTGACAAGAACTGGACATCTTTTCTTTCCTGATCTGGTTAGTATCTACACCGGTGTTTGTTTCTTTTTTTTTTTTAAGAGACAGAGTCGCACTTTGTTGCCCTTGGTAGAGTGCGGTGGCATCACAACTCACAGCAACCTCCAGCTCCGGACTTAGGCCATTTTCTTGCCTCAGCCTCCCAAGTAGCTGGGACTACAGGCACCCACCACTTTGTTGCAGTTTGGCCGGATTCGAACCCACCACCCTCGGGATATGGCACCCACTGAGCCACAGGTGCCACCCATACATAGGTGTTTCTGGTAAGTCAATGACCTGTATATTTACATGTCAAGCACTTTCCTGCACATGTATTAAATCTTAACTTCTGAAAAATCTGGTTTTTTTGAGTGACAATTCTTTGAGTGACAAAGGTGTGGGCTCAGCTACTTTCTGGCTATGTGATTATAATGAAGTTATTTTCTGTCGATGAGCTTCTGTTTCTTCATTCATCAAATGGGAACAATGATAGTACCTACTTGATGGGTGATATGATGATTAAAGGGTTTCAAGTACAAAACTTGAGGCCTAAATTCAATCAATATCAGATGGTGTTGATCACATGTTCTGCAGTCTCATATATGTCCCATTGGAAAAGGATGTCTGAGAAATAACTGAGAGAACTGAGTCTGAACCTCATAAGAGTTGGCAAGTAAAATACAATGAGCTCAGTTAAATTTTTAGTATAAGTCTGAAATTGTACATGGAACACACTTATACTGTTTCTTTCCCCACTTTTTTAAACGTGGGATTCAAATACAATCGGGTGTCCTGTATTTTTATTTGCTAAATCTTACAATCCTAACCCCGTGGTTATTAGCTGCATACCCAGAGGTAAATTGCCCAAACCCTCTGGCCTCAGTTGCCTCATCTGTAAAATGGGAATAAAGGTCCCTTCCAGGGTTGACAGGAGAAGGAAACTGATGAGAGTAGGTGGGTGTTCCCAGCACAGATTAAGCACTCTATCTTTGTCTCTTACACCTTCTGTCACCTCCTCCCCTCCTTTTCTCTTTTTCCTCTTTATCCTTGCTTAATGTTTGAGGTTGCCAGACCTCCTCTAAAGATTTGTTGGCCCTTTGCTGGCCTTCAAAAGTAGAAGATTAAGATTAGCTATAAAAAGTAAGTAGGGCAGTGCCCATAGCTCAGTGGGTAGGATGCCGGCCACATACACTGAAGCTGGTGGATTCAAACCCGGCCCCAGCCTGCTAAACAACAATGACAACTGCAACAAAAAAAATAGCTGGGTGTTGTGGCAAGTGCCTGTAGTTCCAGCTGCTTGGGAGGCTGAGGCAAGAGAATCACTTCAGCCCAAGAGTTTGAGGTTGCTGTGAGCTGTGACGCCATGACACTCGACCCAGGGGGACAGTCTCAAAAAAAAAAAAAAAAAAGTAAGTAGTTGAGTTATAGAATTTGTCTGAAACACAATCAATTTTGGTAAGAAGGAAGGAAGTCTATTTCTTTCAGATCCAAACATTGAGGAAACTATTTTACTATTGGCTTGTACCTGCCATCATTTGCATTACCATCTTCTGCGAGGAGCCTCATCCTCTCTCCATGTCTTCCATTTTAGCTCAGAATTTTTTTTTTTCCGGCTAAGGTCTGTTGTAGGACTCATGGAGGAGAGAGCAGATCTTTGAAATAAACGATAAAGATCAAAATGGGGTGATATAAGAGTTTCCAAGCATGAGCTCAGGTAACACCTCCGAACTACATTCATAAAACGAGTCACTAACCCATACATCACTGTCATTTGAACCACAGGATCTAAAAATAGGATTTGCTCTAATTTCCTTAGTAGCTAAAGCAAATGGAGAGAATGTGTCAGTAGTGAGAAGGCTGTGTCAGGAGGTAAGTAACTTCCTTTTGGCAGTATTGTTCTAAAGTGGAAAGAAGGGGGCTTATCTTCAGAAATGTCAACCATAGGCTCAGTGCCCATAGCTCAGTGGTTAGGGTGCTGACCATATACACTGAGGCTGGAGGGTTTGAACCTGGCCTGGACCTGCTAAATAACAATGACAACTGCAACAAAAAAATAGCCGAGCATTGTGGTGAGCTCCTATTGTCTCATCTACTGGGAGGCTGAGGCAAGAGAATCACTTAAGCCCAGGAGTTTGAGGTTGCCGTGAGCTGTGATGCCACGGCACTCTACCAAGGGGGACAAAGTGAGACTCTGCTTCAGGAAAAAAAAAAAAAAAAAAGCCGGACATTGGGCATTGTGGAGAGTGCCTGTAGTCCTAGCTACTTGGGAGGCTGAGGCAAGAAAATCACTTAAGCCCAAGAGTTTGAAGTTGCTATGAGCTGTGATGCCATGGCACACATAGTGAGACTGTCTCAAAAATAAAAAAAGAAAAGAAATGTCAGGCATGTCCTGGTAGAGCTCAGAGAGGGTTAAGGTGGAGGACTTTGGAGTCACCCAGACCTGGGATGGAACCCCAACTCTGCTGCCTCCTAGCTGGGTGGCCTTGGGTCAATCTATTAACCTTTTTGAGCCTTATCACTTTTTTAAAAAATGAAGATAATAGTAGTTCCATCCTTAGGAGGATTTTGTGCAGATTAAGTGATAGGCACACAGACTGTTTACCACAGTGCCAACTGTCCGTGCATTATGCACATGGGCCGTGACCTATTATTGTAATGATTCCAGATGGGCAGGATGCACTCAGGCAAAGAGAGAGTGCCAGTAATTCAGGGCACCGGAGAGAATCCCAACCCTGGAATTCAAGCATGTGTAGGCTTCCCAGAGTTGGAATTTTTGTGGGGGGAACACTTAACAACCTACTCACCCATCAGCGTTAACATGTGAAAGAGAGAGTAAGGTTGAGGAGAAGGAATTGCAATGGGTTGCTGTGACTTTGTTAGAGGGGAGGAGGACTTTTCATTTTAGGAGTTTGGGCACATGCCCAAGGTGGGATGGTCACTCCCATCCACAGCCCTGTATGTCTTCTTCACCCATGGAATCTCTCTCTGCTCCCCAGCCCCTTCATTCAGAGATCCCAGAACCCCTGTCTGACAGAGGATGATGCTTGGTCTTGAAGCAAAATCCTAGAGATCAAGAGCAGTGTCTTCTAACCACTTCTCTGACCCAAGCACCTATATCAGGGCTTGGCACATAGTAGGTGCTCAGGAAAAAAATTGGTGAATGAATAAAACTTCTATAAATTATCACAGATATATACATATCAAAAGAAAACCTGGTGCTTTGGTCTGTTCAAGTTATTATACCAAAATATAGTGAACTAAGTGCCCAATAGATGGTAAGAAGGAATGAATTTTATTTGTTCTAGACCTAGCCATTGACCAAACTCTAGTTTTTGCTGGGGGCTTTTCTCCCCCCTGCATTTATCCCTGACATTACTCGTGTTTCTAGTTTCTGAAAGAAGCCTCATCCTCTCTACATGCCTTCTTTTTTAGCTAAGAATTACAATTTTTTCTGGTTAAAGTCTGTTCTAGGACTCATGGAGGAGGGAAAAGAAAGTGATCTTTGAAATAAATTATAAAGATCAAAACAAGACGATGTAAGAGAGTTTCTGAGCACAAGATCAGAACTTTTATTTCTCACAATTCTGGACGCTGGGAACTTCAAGATCAAGGCAATGACAGATTCAGTGTCAGGTTAGGGCCTTCTGGTTCATAATGGCACCACCTCGCTGTGCCCTGACATGGTAGTAGGGGCTATTTGGAGTCTCTTTTATAAGAGAACTAACCTTAACTATAAGGGCTCCATCCTCATAACCTAATCACCACCCAAAGGTCCTATTTCGAACACCCATTGCCTTGGGGGTTTGGATATTCAGACCATAGAAAGCATCTGATCAGAGAGTTCAGCCATCAAAATTTTAGTGTACAAATGTGGGAGAATGTATATTATAGCACTTTTTAATGATGAAAACCTGCAAAGAATCTGAATGCCCATCAACAAAAGAATAGATGGATTGATTCCAATATATTCTTAAAGGGAAGTACCATGCAGCAAATGAAAATTAATGAACTAGAACTCTATGTATCATCATGGATAAATCTCAAAAATCATAGAGTTGAGTGCAGGGCAAGCGTAAACTCATTGCCATAGGACACATACAGAATTTTTTTTATCATCTAACAACATTAAAAACATGAAAAGCAATTCGGTCTATTTTTATGAGTGCATACAGATAGTAAAAGCATAGATCCATGTCTGGGAATGAAGAACACCAAACTCAGGAGAGAGGTTACTATGGCTGGTGAAGAAAGGAGGCTGGGGAGGTTTCAAAAAGAGCTTTAAGTGTGTTTTTAGTGAGTCAGTTTGGTGGACACATAGATGTACATTATATTGTTCTCTGGACTCTTTTGTGTTCCTGAAAGATTTCATTAAAGAAAAAAGGAGACCACAGTTATGAGTGAAAGCCCGAGTGGAACTGGCCTCATTCGTACCCCTGCTATTTACTGGCTGTGTACCTTGAGTAAGAGATTTAATCTCTTTGAGCTTCAATTTTCTCAATGTTAAAATTCTTCCAACATTATATCTTTGAAGAATTAAATGAGACAATGTGTAGAAATTATTTGAGGCAATGTTAAGCATTCATTAACTATTATCTTAATTATTACTTATTAATAGCAAGTCAACCCCAAATTATTTGGGAAGTAGAAACATCTGCAAAGAAGGTCCATGGCTAACGTTTCTTTGCAGGTAAAACCTGAGTCTAAAGAGGTTGAGTACGTTGTCCTGTGTCATGCTTTACATATGTGGAGGACCCCTCTGAATAAGCCTATGGAGCATCCACTTCAGTACTGTCTCCGGAAAATCTACAGAAAACCCTACTTCCTTCCAGTGGATTGAAAATGTGGGGCACAGCTCCCAGAGGCAGGAGGACACATGCAACTTCAGGACTCCTAATGTGGCTCCAACCTTTCGATCCCAGATCCAGAAGCATAAGATTAAGAATCTTATCAGGTCATCCTTTTCTACTTTATATTTCTAAATAACAAAAAAGTAGTTGATACTGAACACAAACAGGCATATATTTTCACAAAAATACACACAGGAAAATGCACAATTTGTAGTATTTCAAAGCTAGAGACAAGTCAAATGTCCATCAGTGGAAGAATGGGTGAATAGTGTTGTGTGCATTCAATGGAATCCTATATAGCAGTGAAAATGAGTGACTTGTGACTACTACCACAATTTAGAAGCACATCACAGAGCGTTAAACAAAAGAAGTCAGACCAGGGCAGTACATGCCACTTACGTAAAGTTTAAAAGTTGCGAAACTAACCTACTGCTAGAAGTCAAACGAGTGCGTACACTGGGGTGAGAGGTTGCTATTGGAAGAGGGATGGTAGGGTGGGGGCATTTTCAGGGCTATAATATTCCTTTTGTTGATCTGGGTGCTGGTTACATGAATGTGTTCTTTTTAAAAGTACTTCAAGCTATACACTTATAACTTGTAGACATATACATACAGGGTATCCATAAAGTTTGTGTTCAATTTAAAGTAATTTAACATAGTAAATTGCACACAGACTTTTTGGATACCCTGTATATATGTTAGATTTCAGTTAACAATGTTTTTAAGTGTAAAAATTTGCTAATTTAAATATTTTAACTTTTATTGGTTATCAATTCCTAAGCACCATCCTGGATTGAACCACATAAAAAGGAGGGTAAATGCAGGCCTCTAAATTAACATCCCCTCCTAAGCCTTGACCTTGAACATACCAACTGAAACTAGCTTTCAATTTCAGGCTCTCTGAAAGGGGATTGTCTACCCAAAATCAGGCCAGGTGGAGACAAGACCATTACTCAGGACATCTGATCCAGAGAGACAGGCAAACCACCACAATTATCTGATTTGGCAGATTCCAGGGATCAAATGACCCAGATAATTGTCAAACTGCCATGGTAACAGCACACACTGTAGCCAAAATATCTGTGAGGTGGACCATTTCTCTGGGGCCATATTCGTGGGCAGAAAGAAGAGGCCTGTGCCTCTCCTGGGACCCATGGGAGCTCTTTGAGAGTTTGTAAAGGACACAGAAAGGTAAGGCAGCCCTGGATCCCCAAGGGGTTCCAGGAAGCCCCCCCACCTCCTACTATCATGCGCTGTAGCTCCCCCATGTTGTCATAAGAATACATACGGCTCTGAGCCACTGAGCATGGATCTTTTCATTTAATCCTCATTCAGTCCAGCGGTCCTAGGAGTGAAATAATAGCTTTATTCTCATTTTGCAAGGGAAGAAGAAACTGAGGTTCCAATGAATTACCTAGGAGTGAACACCAGAAGAAAGTGGAATCATTTATCAAATCCTGTTTGGGGACCAATTCCCTCCCCAGTCATGCCCTCTCCCATGCTTCCTTCCCCCAGGAACATTGCTCTCCATGTCTTCCCTTAGCCACTCAGGCTTCAGCCCTCCATGTGAACCTCACATCTGCAGGAGGCTCAATCTGCTCAGGCCTCTGAGAAGCAGGTGCCAAGATGGAATTTGAATTGGCAAGATTTATTAGAGGACACCTCTGTGGGGGTTAAAGAGAGAAAGAGTGGGATTAAGCAGTGAGAGCCTTCAGACTGAGATGCAGGTGTGATGTCTGAGAAAAAAGAGTAGGAAGGACGTCCACGCAGAAAGAGCCTCAGACTGCCCCATTGCTGGCGAAGGTCTTAGCTAGTCCAACAGCAGCCCAGAGGAAAGATGACCCATTGGTGGATTCCTGGGTTAGGCTGGGATAGTCGGCTAGTCTTCCGTGGATCATGGGATCAGTCAGCATCTTTTATAGAAGGCAAAATGAGCATTGGTTTATCAGTAGGCTGGTTGTGGAGGCAGGAGAGGGGAGCAAAGTGTTTCTTAAGAGCATCATGGTATTATAATTATTACATGGCTGTCTTCGCCTCTAGACTATATACTCCGCAAGGATAGGAATCATCCTGCCCAGAGAGCAAGGCTGGCATGCAGTGGACACTTAATTAGTATTTGTGGGCTATCAGACTATTCCAACCAATTCCTCTGTGTTTGTTGATTGTCACACATGTCCTGAAGATGTTCCACGCAGTGTATTTTAATGACATGATGAGGGATTAGGTGGTAGAAATGAATTCAAGTCAGCAGTGCCTGTAGCTCAGTGGGGAGGGTGCCAGCCACATACACCAAGGCTGGCAGGTTTGAGCCCAGCTCAGGCCAGTAAACAACAATGACAACTACAACAAAGAAATAGCTGGGCACTGTGGCAGGCTCCTGTAGTCCCAGCTACTTGGGAGGCTGAGGCAAGAGAATCGCTTAAGCCCAGGAATTGGAGGTTGCTGTGAGCTGTGACGCCAGAGCACTCTACTGAGGGCGACATAGTGAGACTCTGTCTCAACAAAAAAAAAGAAAACAAAATGGGTTCAAGTCATAGACTCAGCTTTTCCTGTGTGACCTTAGGCAATTCATCTCACCTCTCTGGGCTTCAGTTTACTCATTTGTGGAACAGTGATAATAATATCTGTCTGAGGAGTCATTTTGAAGATTAGGTACAATACAGTTTATAACAGTATTTTTATCACGATTACAATGAACAGACTTATAACGTATACCTGGTTACATTTAGTGTTTGTGATTATTTCAACAAACTATAGGGCCTCTGCCTCAAAGACATGAATGTCACCTCAAAGCATTATCATTGCTTCCATGGAGAAGCAACGATATTCATATTCTATATTCAACATACAACAGCTCACCTTTTATCGAGAGGAACTGTAACAAGAAAGACTATCTTTTGTTGTCATTTGTCATATGTTCAGTTATCGGTACCACAAGCCTGCCCTCAAAAGCAGGAGCCACATCTTGTCTGTGTATTGCTGGCACTTAGCAATGGGATTGTACATTGCAATAAGTGCAGATTCTTGACCCTAAACTGGAGCCACATGGCTATGTGCCACATGCATCCATGATTTAATCTTCCCAACAGTCCTAGAGACAGTGGGCAGTACTGTTTCCATCCTGCATATGTATAAATAAGACCCACAAGGTAAAGCAACTTTCTTAAACTCTCAGAAATTTCAGGTTTCAGGCCTGGGTGGTTCTCCACCCTGGGGATTTTCCACTGGGACACGTGGCTGTCAGAACTGGCAAACAGGTCAATCCCGGATGCAGCCTAAAACACAGAACGATGCCCTCATTGTCTCAGGAGACTCCAAACTGGCCTCTAGAGAAATGCTCTTGGAAAGCAGCCTCTTCTGGCACATTCCAATTTAGACACATGAGTCTTCTGGGAAGAGCTGGAAGATTTTTACCTTGGAGTTCAGAGGAATCAGTCTGACCTGGTTACAGAGACTCCAAGAAGCTTTTTTCTTTTGAATGTTATTTATCCCCCATGTTGGTCACTGTTCAACACTTTTCCATGCAAATTCACTCAGGAGCCACAGTACATTAATAACCACGGCAACATTTACTGAGCTTCTACTTTGCATAGGTCTGGGGCCCAAGGGTCCTGGGTCATCACATCCATTTCGACCTTCTAGCCTCGCAACTGCTGTATGAGGCATTTTTCCCCCCCAGATGGGAAAAATGGAGGCTTAGGGAAGGTCAGGTTTCCTGCCCAGTGTCACAGTGCTGGGAAATGGTGCAACTGAGACCTGGACCCTGCCTAGCCAGAGTCTGAGCATGAGAGGAGGCCAGTACACAGGCAGCCAGAAAGAAGCTTGATATTCTTCCACCCACTCACAAAGCAGTATTCTTTAAAGACATATGGGCACATTGTAGTCCTTGGCACCCTGCCTCCCCTCACTATCTCACCCACCCCCCAAATCTCTTAGAACACATGCAGCTCTGGCTCTGCTTAAGACCTCCATGTGGCTTCATAGCATCCACAGCTTAGAGCCCAAATTCCTCCACATTGTGCCCAAAGCCTTTTGAAGTCCAGCCTCAAGTCTACTTCCTCTTCAGTTTCCACTGCTCCCCTCCACACACCCCCTTCACACCCGCCTCCCCTACCCCCTTGCCTTTGCATATGCTGTTTCCCCTCCCTCAATGTTCTTTCCTTCTTTCCATTTCTCCATCCCACACTCCTGCTCAGGCTTCTTTTTCACATACTGCCTTTCTTTGGGATATCTTGGTTTCCAAAACCTCACAACCTCACTAAAGTAGAAGGCTTGGGGAGAATACAGAGAAACCATTTGGCCAGTAGAATTTTATTGTCCTCATTATGCCTTTTGACATGATTAAAGAAGGCAATTTCATATCCCTGGTCTAGCTCAAAAAATATGTCCCAACAACCATTTTATTCAAGCTAGAAATGCTTCCCCTTCTGCACACACGTTTGTTGTTTTATTTGCCCAGAAGAGCATACTCCATCTTTTCAGGAACTGGGTTTCCTCATTCCAATATTGTGTATCTGGAGACGCCTTTGAACCTAGTTGAGCCAGTCTTAGAATGCCACTGCCCTGACCATTGTGATTGGTCCTAGCTTTGGCACATGACCCAGCCCAGACAATCAGAAACCTTCCCTGGGAATTTTCTGACTGGGCTTGGTGAATGTTTTGCAGGCCCCTAATTGAATGGGGCTCCAATACCAGAGTAGCTAGAAATCCTGCCCTAGTGGGAAATGAAAGGGAGGTAGACAAGAGTGTTTACAGTGTGCCTTTTACTGGAATCTCATTCATGTGGCAGATGTCCTAATGCCTACTTGTCTGACCTGTGAACAAGGGCTCCCTCATATGGGCAACTTGTTTATACTGGCAGATGCCCTTGTGGCTCTTATCTAAATTGTGTCTAGTTTATCCCTGACTAATAATCACTCTGGTACTCAGAGTCTGACCTTGTGTTCTCTCCAGGGTCCTGGGGAAAACCTGGCCTGGGGCAGCCCCTTGTTCTTCAGATGCAAGAAACAAATTCTCTACACCACCGCAATAGGAAATATGTTAAAATTGTTTTTACTTCCAGATCCAGGCCAAGGAGTATTTAATGACTTGGGAGGGCAGACCTCCTTCCCCAGGTCACTGATGGCAGGAATGAAGAGTCAGGCAGTGAGTGACAGAAGTGTGTGGAGTGCAGTATATATGGGTCACTTTAAGTTTGAATGGTGCCCTCAAAGGATGTGACAGGAAAGTAGGGAGCCCAGTCTGGTCGGCAGGACACTTGACTCAAAGTTCTTATCTCTGGCCACTAGCTCAAGCTGTTTGGGTGTGTCATAGAACTGTATAAAAGGTGACTGAGCCCTGCTTCTGGTATGAGAAAATTAAACTTATCTTCAAACAGATGCTGAGGCCACAAAAAACTTATAAGAATTCAGTAGGATGGGAAACAGCTCTAATTCATGTGGTCATGAGGCCCGAAGTTTGGAGGTCCAGGGCTGGCTATCTCCACTGGGGATGAACCAGTATGCAGACAAAAGATCAGAGAAGGAGTATGTTGGTGATTTAGGTCCTAGATCCAACCCTCTCCAAGACTGGCTACGCCTCTGATCGTTCTACAGTCTGGTCAAAAGAGCCAATTAGTAGATCTTTGGTAGGTTCAAGTTCAAGATGGGTTTTCTTAACTTACAATCATAAGGTTCTGACAAACATGGTTTAAAGCTCCTTCTCCAACTATATTACATATAATGTTCTCAATAAATATTTATTAAGGGCCCATTGTAGACCAGGCACTCTGCTATGTGATGGAACAATAGAGTGAGATAAAAATATAGTCCCTGGCATACAGAGCTTACAGTCTGGACCCAATGTCCAATGCAGTAGCCACTAGCCACATGTGGCTATTTAAATGTAAAACCATTCAAATTAAGTTAAATTAACAATTCAGAGCAAGAAAACAAATAACCTGATTGAAAAATAGACAAAAGACCTAACTAGAGATTGTCTTCTTCAAAAGAAGACAAACAAATGGCCAGCAGACATATGGAAAGGTGCTCAGCATCACTAATCATCAGGAAAACACAAATCAAAACCACAAGGGCTATCACCTCACACCTGGGTGGGGGGTGGAGAAAGGAAACCCTTGTACACTAATGGTAGGAATGTAAATTGGTACAAGCATTATGGAAAACAATATAGAGCAGCGATTCTCAAACTGTGGGTCGCGACCCACAGGAACTGTAGGAAGCTTGAGAACCACTAGTGTAGAGGTTCCTCAAAACATTAGAAACAGAACTATCATGTGATCCAAGAATCCCACGTCTGAGTATATAACTGAAACAAATGAAATCATTACATTGAAGAGACATCTGCAGTTCCATGTTCATCACAACATTATTTACAATAACCAAGATACAGAATGAACCTAGGTGTCCTTCAATAGAAAAAAGGATGAAGAAAATATAACACACACAAACACAGCCTTTAAAACGAAGAAATCTTGTCATGCAGGACAATATAAATGAACCTGGAGGACATTACGCTAAGTGAAACAAAACAGGCACAGAAAAACAAACACTGCCTGATCTACTTACATACAGAGTCTGAAAAAGTCCAATGCATAGAAGCAGAGAGTAGAATCGTAGTCACCAGGGAATCAGGGATGAGGGTCTGAATAGGAAGATGTCAATCACAGGGTACAAAGTTTCAGGTATACAGGATGAGTAAGTCCTGGAGATCTAACATACAGCATGATTACTACATGATTATACTCTATTGTATACTTGAAAATTGCTAACAAAGTAGATTTTAAATGTTCTCATCACAAAAAAGGAAAAACTGATAACTATGTGATTTGATGGACATGTTAATAGGCTTGATTTTGGCAAAGGTTTCACAATGCATATGTATACATATGTGAAAACATCATGTTGCAAACTTTAAATATACACAATTTTTCTTTGCCAATTGTATCTCAAGAAAGATAAAGTTTTTTTGTTTTTCGCTTTAAAAAACCTGAGTCTTTTTTGTCCTCTTTTGACTCTTTTTTTTTTTGAGACAGAATCTCTGTTTGCCGTGAATAGAGTGCAATGGTGTCATACCTCACAGCAACCTCAAATTCTTGGGCTTAAGCAATCCTCTTGCCTCAGCCTCCTGCATAGCTGAGACTACAGGCGCAGGCTACAACACCCCGCTAGCTTTTCTATTTTTACCAGAGACAGGGGGTCTCACTCTTGCTCAGGCTAGTCTCAAATTCCTGAGCTTGGCCTCCCAGAGAGCTAGGATTACAGGTCTGAGCCATCACACCGAGCCTCCTCTTCTGATTCTTAACTTGCTTTTTCAAGAAGAAAATTGAGTTCATTTCTGAAAGCTATTTGAAAGTTAATGTTGAAGCCCATATAGAAGCCTAGAATGTATATATGCAGGTATATGTGTATATATGTATATATAAAAATAGAAATATGCACACACACATATATAAAGGAAAATAAAATGTTTCCTTTCTGCTCCATGTTTATTTCAAAGGTTTGATAAGCCTTCCAATGCCTCTTTCTAAGCATGAACTTCCACAAAATGAAATGACATTATAACTCAGATGTTACTATTCTGGAAATTTCCTACAAGAAGCTTATCCTTCAAAGTATTTAAAAACAGGTGCCACCCGTAGCGCAGGCCACACACACCAAGGCTGGTGGGTTCGGGGCCAGCTAAAACAACAAAGACAACCGCCACAACAACAACAAATACAAATAGCTGGGTGTTGTGGCGCACACCTGTAGTCCCAGCTACTTGGGAGGCTGAGGCAAGAGAATCACTTAAGCCCAAGAGTTTGAGGTTGCTGTGAAGCCACGGCACTCTATGCATGGTGACAGCTTGAGACTCTGTCTCAAAAAAAAAAGTATTTAAAATAAAGGATCCCTTCCACTCAAGATCAGTTCTTTACTCTCACTTACCACATTTCAAGTATTCAAAAGTCATAGGTGGCTACTGGCTATGGTGTTTGGCAGCACAGATATAGAACATTGCCATCAGCACAGAAATTCTACTGAAAGGCCTGGTCTAGGGAGAGCCTCACCACTCAAAAATTATCCTCAGACCAGCAGCACTGGC
Organism: Perodicticus potto; assembly: GCA_963574655.1. NCBI lineage: Eukaryota > Metazoa > Chordata > Mammalia > Primates > Lorisidae > Perodicticus > Perodicticus potto. The sequence continues at coordinate 71,121 of CAUYRH010094257.1, forward strand.
CTCCTCTGGGAGCTTGCTGGAAATACAGACCCTCAAATTCAACCCCTGCCCTGTGGAGTCAGAATCTTCGTCTTAGCAAGAGTCCTGGTGATTCGTATGCACTTTGAAGTTTGAGAAACCCAGTGCTGGAAGCCAGTGCTACTTGGTAGCCTAACCCTGTTACAACCTACCTTCCTGCATCCTCCCCTCCCCAGAGTGGGTCCTGACCTTGAGAGGGACATAGTAGTTCACCTACTGATCAAATCCCTGACCCCTCCTTAGCCACAAAGTAAACTGGGAAGGTGTTTATCCGTGATCAAAGGCTTCGAGGGACAACACCAATCTTCAGCTCAACAAACCCTCCCATTGCCCTAGCCAAGTTGGTAAACAGGATTGGCTCTAATAAAGACCACTGTGCTAGATGTGGATTTGGTGGCAATCCGTGGACAGTTTTTCAATGATTTACTTCTTCAGGATAAAACACCAATGCAGACTGCTAAAGACAGCCAGGGTTTGTGTTGCGTTATATTTTTATTTTACCAGAAAGAGGGAGAAGGCTCTCGCTGCGTAGTAGGAAAGTCCTCCCTTTTCTCATGTTGTAAAGACCTTGCCTACCCCTGTGTGGGTTTCAAGATTCTCAAGCCTGATTGAAAAGCCAGATGAGCTCCTTGAATAAAACTTCTCTCTCTCTCTCTCTCTCTCTCTCTTTAACTAATTGGTGGTACCCAACCATAACCAAGAAAAAAGGCAACAAACTACCCACGTTTAAATTGCAGATTGTGACCTTTATGCTTGAAATCCTTTCAAACATCCTCTTTATAGCTTTGGGGTTCTGGCACTCAATAATCCTCCACATTATTTTCCTCAGGTTTTTTTCTTTAATGGTTGTTATTATGTATCACATTCTCCCAATTTCTGGGCCTTACCCCCAGTTGGTTTCTCCGGAGAGTCTAGGTAATTTGAAAATGCCTGCAGCGTGACTATTTTGCTTTAATGTTGCCAATTTATTCAACTCAGCTGAACCGGCTGCAGAAGCTGGTGAACAATGCTTCTTGGCCCTGTCCACTCACTATAGAAGGAGAGAAGGTAAAAAAAAAAAAAAAAAAAAGGGCGGTGCCTGTGGCTCAACAGAGTAGGGCAGTGGAGGTAGCAGGTTCAAACTCAGCCCCAGGCCGGGGGGGGGGGGGGGGGGGACGGGGGGGGGGGGGTAAAAAAAAAAGGGCAGTAGAGGGATATAAAA
>CAUYRH010094259.1:0-13603 GCA_963574655.1 Perodicticus potto
TACTCTCATGATACTTCATTAATCTCCATCATGTATGCCAAGCCTGACACGTTTGACAGTGAGGACAATGTGGCTTGCTCCTTTTTGAATCTACAGATAATGCATGTTTTACAGTACTCCAGATGTCTACACTCAATAAAAACATTTGACAAAACCAAAAAAAAAAAAAAAAAAGGAATAAACCTTGAATAGTAAAATTTCAAGTCTTAAGGTAACGTGCCATCAGTCTTTGTGTCTAGAAATGAGAAATTCCTATTGCCTCTCAGCTCTCAGTATACAGAATATTTATATATTTATATAAATATATATAAATAAAGAGCATGATTTGTTGGTGGCTTCACAGAGCCACTACATTGGTTCTATGTGTTGCAGTCACAATGTGTGACTTAGCTCAGTTCCAGCTGTGTTTTGCTCTGCTCTTGGGACTTGATGTTCCTAACTATAGTCTCTAAAACAGAAAGATCCTCCAAAATCCCTGCTTTTATTTGGGGAAGGTGTTAGAATAGTTATCTTAGATTGTGTTTTCTATATTTAATTAATTGTTTTTATTTGAACAAGATTCTAATGCAATCCGTACATGCTTCTTTTTTAAAGTGATAACATATCTTTAAAGTAAGGGCTTAACAAAATTGAATTCTTAAAAAACCTTGGTTCTTAATGAGGTGTTTTTGTTTTCCTGTCTGGAGAGGACTTTTATCTGGAAATTACACTTTCTCTGGGGGAGAGGACCCTAAAGGAGGGAAGGATGGCTGTCTTCCTGGACTCATGCTTAGTGTTAAGAGAATGGGAGACAGGCCCTTTCCTCAGTGTGAAAAACGAGAGTACCACATCTTAACCACTGCAACCACCAGAGAACTTAGAGCTATGAAGAATAAACACAGACATCTCAGTGGTTATAGGAAGGGTCAGAGGGACTGAGGATACTTTGCATAACTAACATAAGGTACCAGATAGAAAAAGACACTGGAAAATTTAAAAAGTGGGAAATTATTTGGGCCAGAGTTTTAGAAACAAAATCCAGATCAGCTTTGGGGCCAGAATCTCTGCTTTCTATTCCCCTGTAACTTCAAGGGATCTGATTGCCATTCATAAGGTCCCCATGAGCCTGGGGGACTTTGTGTCATTGTATGTCATTATATGTATATAGATTAATTAAAGTCTGGGGAAAGTTTTCCATTCTAATTAGTATTATAAATTTAGTATTAGTATAATAAACCATCCTAAGTCAATGATGTAAGTAACAACAAACATTTTATAATGCTCACAGATTCTCAGATTAGGAATTCAGACAAAGTATAGCAGGGATGGTTTGTCTCTGACTAACAATGGGTTGGTCCTCAGCTGGGAAAATTCAGATGGTTGGGGTAACTTGAATGGCTGTGGGCTGAAAACACTTGGAGGCATCTTTTCTATGTGTCTATGGTATGAATCGGGACAACTCAATGACTGAGGCTCACCAGGGCTGCTGACCTATGTGTGGCCTCTTCATGTGGCTTGAGTGAGGGTATAAAAGGGAGCCTCTAAAAGGTACAGCTGCTTCAAGAGAGCTAGAGCATCCTGCAGGACCTTTATGACCCAGCCTCAAAAGTCTACAGCATCACTTTCACCTTTCTCTTGTGGTCAGGCATCTAGGAGCCTGCCTCAGTTCAAGGAGCAGTGTCATAGAACAGCTCTCTGTTGATGAAAGAAATACCAAAGAATTTGAGGCCAATGAACAAACTCTCACTCTCTAAACTTGCAGATGGACTCTTGGCTGTACATTTTCTAGCTGTTTGACCTTGAGCAAAAGACTCACCTACTCTGACATCTACTTTTCTTATCTATGAAATGGTAGGTGCCCATTTCATGTAGTTTGGCTGAGACTAAATGTGATAAACTTACATTGAAGAATCTAGCACATTGCCTGGAACATAAATATTCAATACCGTTTGAGCCTGGGTCTGAAGAACGTTTCAGGGAATATCAAGCCTAAAGTAGGGTTTTTTTATCCTAAGACACAGAGTGAGGGATTAAATTGAAAGAGGTGTTAGGCTTTTAACAAATACACACTTATTAAAACATACCAGGCTCATCTTCCTGGCCAGGGACATTCCTAATTCAAGAATTAGACTTGCATTTGAAACTATCAGACGTTATATTTCAGGTAGTTATGGACATGAATATTTTGTAATTAGCTTCCCCTTCCCTTGACTATAAATACTGTCCAGAAGTGAACCTTTGAAAATCTCTTTGTGCACGTTTGAGCTCTTTCTGCAGGTTTTACAGGTATTTTTTCTTTCTTGGATCCTTAAAACATAGGGTTTATTTAGTTGAGATTTTCCAGTAAAAGAGTGAACACTCTATCCTTAGATAAATCCTCATTTGTAGTTCTTTTTTCCTCTGAGCAAATCATTGTGGTTCCTGGGTACTGTACCATTTAGCTGAGTTGTTGTGACAGTTTCAATTAATCAGTGAGAGGTATGAGCCTTCTGGGGAGGCTCTCAGGAGAGTCTGATAAGACAGACAGTGTTCCTGTTGAAATATCATACAGCAATCATGGGTAATAAATACCTTTACCTACACTCTGAAAATTACTGAGAGGGACAGCCATAGTGGATGGGGGAGAATTCTCATAGTCCATCAAACGACCTCACTGGTGAAAATAAATTGGACTAAATTTTGGATTAGCTTTCTGTCCATAGAATGGTTGTGTTCTTTCCAGTTTATGGGTTTAGCATGCCATGTAGAACCATATCCTCCTATCAAAGTTCATTTAAATTTGTGAAAAATAAAAGCTTAGTAATAGAATATGAAAACATTTTGATCATGAGATTCTAAAGTGGTTCTTAAAATGTGATGAATTGGAACCAAATGTAGCCAATGCTTTTTGTGCCCCAAGCCACATTCCCTCTTCCTTCCTGTGATTTCAGCCTTAGTTATGGTGGCCATTTGCTATGCATGGTAAAGGGTTCTCCTTAGTTCCTGCTACATCTTGCTCAGCTCAAGTAGAGCAGCCTGGAATATGGCAAGGAGTAGTGTATGGGAGTCAACACCTCTGGGTGAAATTCTAAAACAAAGGTGGACAGGAGTAGGCCTCTAATTGCTTCCTCTCTTGTGGTAGACTAATTCTCAGACACATTATATACTGGTTTCCATTGGGGCCCTAGCAGGAGTGCTCTCTAGTTACTCACAGCAGTAATCAATTCAAGAATGTACCCTTCCTTGGCTTTCTTCCTTCCCTGCCTTACTCTTTCTACTCCTTCACTCCTGATCCTTGGGCCTACCTCCCAAATGAGCCACCTGCAATCGCATCTTTTGTTTCAAGCTATGCTTTGTGGAAACCCCAAATTAATGTCCTGGCTGAGTTTGACCTGAAATTCAGATGTGCCCAAGGAAAGGGTTCCCCATTCCAACTTTATTATCATTTGCTTTGCACTGATGATCATGAGAGTGGAGATCTTACCTTAGCAATTCAAATAGTGTCCTCAAAGTGGGATGGGCTGGCGTAGAGAATAGAGCTTCTGAGAGAGAATCCACCTACAAGTAAAAAGGTGCATGCTGTGATTTATTCATTTATTCAACAGATATTTATTGAGAATCTACTATGTTTCAGATACAGTTCTATATTCCTGGGATGCATCAGTGAATGGAAGCAACTGAAATTCTTGCACTAATGGAGTTTATATTCTAGTGGAAGAAGACAGTCAGTAAACAATTAGAATAATAAAAAGTAAATTTTAGATTAGAAGAGGTTAAGGGCTAGGGTAGAATCATGTAAGGACAAAGAAATACAAGCAAAAGAAGAGGTTGGTGTTAATATGTGGATAGGGTGGTGCCCTAGTCCACTCCAGCTGCCATAACAAAATACCACAGATTAGGGGAATTGAACAACAGACTTTTGTTCTCCCACAGTTCTATAGGCTAGAAGTCCATGATCAAGGTGCTGGCAACCTTGATTTATGATGAAGACTCTCTTTTTGGCTTTCATGGGGGTGCTTTCTCCCTGTGTCCTCTAGGGAAAGAATTTTGGTGTCTCTTCCTTTTCTTTTAAGAGCATCAACCCTATTGGATTAAGAATTGGCCTTTATGACCTCACTTAATCTTTATTACCTCCCAATAGGCCTTATATCTAAATAGAGTCACAGTGGGAGTCAGAGCTCTAACATGAATTTTAGGGGGACAAAATTTAGTCCATGACAGGTACTTTGAGTAAATCCTTTACAAAGATCTACTTTGACATTTCAGCAAACATAAAAGAAGTAAGCAAGTCATTCATTTGCAAGAAGAGGATTCCAGGAAGAGGGAATGGTTAGTACAAATGTCCTGAGGAGAAACTTGTCTGTCCTGACCAGGGTGTTCAAGAAATAGTGATGACGTCAATGTGGTTGAAGTGGAGACTATAAAGGGAGTTGTAGGAGATGAGATTGAACAGGTAAAGGTAGGCCAGTGCATGTAGGGCCTTCTAGGGCATTGTAAGAACTTTGCCTTCTATAGTGAGAGATGTGGAGAGCCAGGCTCAGTGATAAGATCTAAAGGTTGGAGGAGGAACAGCAATTTTAGGTATCAATGGCATGGTGACCCTTACTTGTAAATGTCCTGATCCAGGCATCCTGTGGCCTTATTGAATGACTAAATGAAGTATATGGTAGGAAAGATAAAGGATTATGATTATTAGTCAAAATAAAAACAAAAACAGTCATTAAACTGAGTATTATGTTAGAGTCTGAGTAACCTGTTTGTGGGGGCCATGTAACAAAGCACAAATCATAGGTAGAGAAGGCAATCCTTACCTTGACTCAAGACATGAAACATTAACAGAAAGCTGTATCCATTACTGAGACTGCTTAGTGGGGAGGGGCCCAGGGCTGCCAGATATCAATCCAGTAAAGGAGAGGATCTCATTGCAGAAAGAACCAGACTAGAGCAGAAACATAGGGAGCTGAGAAATACACTCCCATATATGAGAAAAGTCACATCTCAAATTTGTGATAAAAGAAGAAATAATTTAACAAATGATGCTAAGACACTTCATTAATGATGTGGCAAAAATTAATTTGGACCTCAATTTAAATTCAGATGGATTAAATTTTTGAAGGTATGAAGTCAAAATGTTTTTGGAGAACTATAGGTATCTTAGGTTGGGAAGGGCTTTCTAAACATTACCTGAATAGAAGAAATCAGAAGAAAAAGACTAAAATATTTGACCATGTGGTTATTTTCTATATGTTAAGACACCCTATCTGTAAAACTGGAAACATATATTTATAACATTTATGACAGAGAAAAATTAATATCTTCAGCATTAAAGAGCAAATATAAATCATTAAGAAAAAAGAAAGGCTAAGAAATAATGGATGAAGGCTGTGAATCGTAATCTTACTAATAAAGAGATATTAAAGAATGTGAAACAAATAATCAGAGAATGTGAAGCAAATGAAAATAATAATGAGCTATCTTTTCTCAGAATAGCAAAGATTAAAAATATTTCAGACACCTATTCCTGGCTGAGATGTGGCAAATCAGGCAATTTTTTCATGTGCTGCTTGTTGTTACTGATGAATTATTCTGCTGAGAAATTTGGCAAATATATATCATATCCATGTTTATATTATATAGCTAGTAAATTCCACTTCCAATCATTTATCCTAAGGCAATGATTCGGTAAAATGTAAAGATGGGTAAACCACAATGTTTAATTTTTATGTCATTTTTCCAAAATAAAAAGAAGAAATAGTCTAAATGATGGTAAGAGATGGCTTAAATAGTAACAAATTAAGATTTTTCCAAAATAAATACTGTGCAGCAATTAAGATTAATGATGTATGAATTATTGTATATCTGATAGCAAAATTTTTCTGATACTTCTCATACTTCTCAATTTAAAGTTTTTCTCTAGCCTGGCTAATTTAATTTTTAACCAGACCAGGGCAATCCTCTCCAAGAGATCAAGAGGTAGGTACTGCAGAAGATTCTACCTATAAAGTAAAGTTATAAATGACAGGAGGGGAATTTAAAATATGGATGGTAAGCACAATGAAGGAAATTGCTGAGAAAGTTGAAAATAACCAAAATAAAATCCAAAAAACAGAATCAAATAAGAGATGAATGATATGAAGAATATAGAAAGGAGGGCAGCACCTGTGACTCAAAGGGGTAGGGTGCCAGTCCCATATGCCACAGGTGGTGGGTTCAAACCCAGCCCTGGCCAAAAACTACAAAAAAAAAAATAGAATATAGAAAGGATATAGCAGAGATGAAAGAATTGAAGCAGTCAATCAGGGAACTTAAAGATGCAGTAGAAAGTATCAATAATAGACTAGACCATGCAGAAGAAAGAATCTCAGAGGTAGAGGATAAAGCTCTTGAGATAACTCAGGCAATTAAAGAGATAGACAAAAAGAGAGAGAAAGCAGAACGTTCACTGACAGAATTATGGGGCTTCATGAAGCATTCAAACATAAGCATTATAGGTATCTCAGAAGGGGAAGACAAACACCCCAGAGTCATGGAAGACCTACTAGAGGATATCATAAATGAAAATGTCCCAAATATTACCAAAGATTCTGATACACTCCTTTCAGAGGGATAGCGGACCCCAGGTCATCTCAACTCACATAGAGCTTCTCCAAGACACATTGTCATGAACCTGTCTAAAGTCAAGACAAAAGAAAAGATTCTGAAAGTTGCCAGGAGAAAGGGCCAATTTATCTACAGGGACAAATCCATCAGGGTTACTGTAGACTTCTCAAATGAAAGTTTTTAAGTCAGAAATCAATGGTCATCTATCTTTAATCTACTTAAACAAAACAATTTTCAGCTCAGAAAGCTTGCTAAGCTAAGCTTTAAAATTGATGGAGAAAACAAATCTTTTACTGGTATGCAAACATTGAGGAAGTTTGCCATAATGAGACCAGCTCTATAGGAAATAGTTAGACTTATTATAAACATTGACCATCATATTGGACCACCAGCAAACTGAATACCTAGAAACTAAAGGATAAAACCTAGCTTCCACAATGATGCAAAAGATTAAGCAATGGACTTTCACAATATAAGATGAATAGAATGTCATCACACTTATCAATTATCTCAATAAATGTTAATGGCTTGAATTCCCCACTGAACAGACATAGGCTGGCTGGTTGGATAAAAAAAAAACACAAGCCACTTATTTGCTGCCTGCAAGAGACACACCTAGCCTTGAAGGACAAATTAAAACTCAGGGTTAAGGGATAGAAGAAAAATTTTCAAGCAAATGGGACTCAGAAGAAAAGAGGGGTTGCAATCTTATTCTCAGATGAAAGTGGATTTTACGCAACTAAAGTCAAAAAAGGCAAACATGGACTTCATATTGGTCAAGGGAAAAATACAAGAAGAAGACATTTCAATTCTAAATATTTATGCACCCAACTTAAATGCTTCCAGATTCTTGAAACAGACCTTAATTAGTCTGAGCAATATGATATCCCATAACACCATAATAACAGGGGACTTTAACACTCCTTTTACAGAGCTCAACAGATCCTCTAAACAGAAACTAAACAAAGATAAAAGGGACTTGAATAGGACCCTAGAACAACTGTGCTTGATAGACATATATGGAACACTCCATCCCAAAGCCAAAGAATATACATTCTTCTCATTGGCCCATGGAACATTCTCCAAAATTGATCATATCCTAGGACACAAAACAAACCTCAACAAAATCAAAAGAATTGAAATTAAACCTTGTATCTTCTCAGATCACAAGGCAATAAATGTGGAACTCAACTCCAACAAAAACATTCAACCTCACACAAAGGCATGGAAATTAAACAACCTTATGCTGAATGATAGTTGGGTTCAGGAAGAGATAAAAAAGGAAATCATTAATTTTCTTGAGCAACACACCAATGAAGACACAAGCTACCAAAACTGTGGGAGATGGCAAAAGCAGTTCTGAGAGGAAAATTTATCTCTTTAGATGCCTACATCTAAAAAACAGACAGAGGCCACATCAACAAACTCACAAATTATGTTATGGAATTGGAAAAAGAAGAACAATCTAAGCCTAAACCCAGCAGAAGAAAAGAAATATCCAAAATTAAATCAGAGATTAATGAAATTGAAAGCAAAGAATTATTCATAAAATTAACAAAACAAGGAGTCAAGGAGCTGTTTTTTTGACAAATTAAATAAAATAGATAAATCTTTGGTCAGATTAACTAGAAATAGTTTTGTTTTTTTTTTTGAGGCAGAGCCTCGAGCTGTCACCCTGGATAGAGTGCTATGGCATCACAACTCACAGCAACCTCCAATTCCTGGGCTCAAGCAAGTCTCCTGCCTCTGCTTCCCAAGTAGCTGGGACTACAGGCACCCGCCACAATGCCTAGCCATTTTTTGGTTGCAGCCGTCATTGTTGTTTGGCGGGCCTGGGCTGGATTTGAACCTGCCAGCTCAGGTGTACGTGGCTGGCGCCTTAGCCTGTTGAGCCACAGGCGCCAAGCAGATTAACTAGAAATAGAAAAGTAAAATCTCTAGTAACCTCAATCAGAAATGATAAAGGGGAAATAACAGACACCACAGAGATACAAGAGATCATCTCTAAATATTACAAGAAACTCTATGTCCAGAAATTGGACAATGTGAAGGAAAGGGATAAATATTTGGAATCATACCATCTCCCTAGACTTAGCCAGGAAGAAATAGATCTCCTGAACAGATGAATTTTAAGCACTGAGGTCAAAGAAATAATAAAAAAAATCCCAACAAAAAAATGCCCTGGTCTGCATGGCTTCACACCAGAATTCTATCAAATCTTCAAAGAAGAGCTTATTCTCATACTGCAGAAATTATTTCAAAAAGTTGAGGAGGAAGGACTCTTCCCCAACACATTCTATGAAGCAAACATCACCCTGATACCCAAACCAGGAAAAGAACCAACTAAAAAGGAGAACTTCAGACCAATTTCACCAATGAATATAGTTGCAGAAATTCTCAACAAAATCCTAGCCAATAGATTACAGCTTATCATTAAACAAATCATATATCATGATCAAGAAGGTTTCATCCCAGGGATGCAAGACTGGTTTAACATACGCAAGTCCATAAACGTAATTTACCATATCAACAGAAGCAAAAACAAAGACCATATGATCCTCTCAATAGATGCAGAAAAAGCATTCAATAAAATCCAGCATCCTTTTCTAATTAGAATACTAAAGAATATAGGCATTGGTGGAACATTTCTTTAAACTGACCAAAGCCATGTATGACAAACCCACAGCTAGTATTTTACTGAATGGAGTAAAACTGAAAGCTTTTCAACTTACAACTGGAACCAGACAAGGTTGTCCTCTATTGCCACTACTGTCCAACATAGTGCTGGAAGTTCTAGCCAATACAATCAAACAAAAGAAGGAAATAAAGGGCATCCAAATGGGAGCAGAGGAGGTCAAACTCTCCATCTTTGCTGATGGTATAATCTTATACTTAGAGAACCCCAAAGACTCAACCACAAGACTCCTGAAAGTGATCAAAAAATACAGGAATGTCACAGGATATAAAATCAATGTCCACAAGTCAGCAGCCTTGGTATATACCAATAACAGCCAAGATGAGAAGCTAATTAAGGACACAATCCCTTCAAAGTAGCTTCAATGAAAATGAAATACCTAGGAATATACCTAACAAAAGAGGTGAAGGACTTCTGTAAAGAAAATTACAAAACCTTAAGAAAAGAAATAGCAGATGATGTTAACAAATGGAAGATCATATCATGCTCAGGGCTAGGAAGAATCAACATTATTAAAATGTCTATACTTCCCAAAGCAATCTACTGATTCAATGCCATCCCTATTAAAAATACCAACATCATACTTTCAAGACTTTGAAAAAATAATTCTTCATTTTGTATGGAACCAGAAAAAGCCTCATATACCTAAGGCAATTCTTAGTAATGAAAACAAAGCCAGGGGCATCAGACTACCAGACTTTAGGCCATACTACAAGGCCATAGTGATCAAAACAACATGGTATGGGCATAAAAATAGAGACATAGACATCTGGAACCGAATAGAAAACCAGGAGATGAAACTAACATCTTACAGTCTCGTAATCTTTGATAAGCTAAACAAGAACATACACTGGGGGAAAGAATCCCTAATCAATAAATGGTGCTGGGAGACCCGGATATCCACATGTAAAAGACTGAAATTGTACCCGCACCTTTCTCCACTCACAAAAATTGGTTCAAAATGGATAAAAGACCTAAATTTAAGGCATAAAACCATAAAAATTCTCAAAGAAAGCATGGAAAAAACACTTGAAGATAAATTGGCCTGGGGAAAGTCTTTATGAAGAGGACTTCTGTGGCAATTGCAACAATAGCAAAAATAAACAAATGGGACTTAATTAAACTGAAAAGCTTCTGTATAGCTAAGGAGACAACAACCAAAGCAAACAGAAAACCTACACAATGGGAAAGGATATTTGCATATTTTGAATTGGACAAAAGCTTAATAACTAGGATCTACAGAGAACTCTAATTAATCAATAGAAAAAGAGCCAACAATCCCTCATATCACTGGGCAAGAGAGATGAATAGAACCTTCTCTAAATAAGACAGATGAATAGCTAACAAACATATAAAAAATGCTCATCATCCCTAATTATTAGAGAAATGCAAATCGAAACCACCCTGAGATATCATCTAACCCCAGTGAGAATGGCCCACATCACAAAGTCACAATACCATCGATACTGGTGTGGATGTGGAGAGAAGGGAACACTTTTACAATGCTGGTGGGACTGCAGACTAATACAACCTTTTTGGAAGGAAGTATGGAGAATCCTCAAAGAACTCAAATTAGACCAGCACATTGTACCCCATAATTGCATTAATGTACACAGCTATGATTTAATAAAATAAAATAAGAAAAGAAAAAGAAATCTTTTCAGGAATAATAATAAAAAAAAAGAACTCAAATTAGACTTCCCATTTGATCCTGCAATCCCATTACTGGGCATCTACCCAGAAGAAAAAAAAATCCTTTTACCATAAGGACATTTGCACTAGACTGTTTATCGCAGTTCTATTTACAATCGCCAAAATGTGGAAACAGCCTAAATGCCCACCAACCCAGGAATGGATTAACAAGCTGTGGTGTATGTATACCATAGAATACTATTCAGCCATTAAAAAAGATGGAGACTTTACATCTTTTGTGTTAACTTGGATGGAAGTGGAACACATTCTTCTTAGTAAAGCATCACAAGAATAGAGAAGCAAGAATCCTATGTACTCAATTCTGATATGAGGAAAATTAATGATCTAGTACACGGTGTGGGGTGAGGAAAAGGGAGAGCAGAGAGAGGGAAGGAGGAAGGGGGTGGAGGTTCATGGTGTATGACACACCTTTTGGGGGTGGGACACGATTATAAGAGGGACTGTACCTAACAAATGCAATCAATGTAACCTGGTTCTTTGTACCCTCAATGAATCCCCAACAATTAAAAAAAAATATTTATGTCAAGGAGGTCTTGTGTTTTACATAAATTTAGTAATTGTTTTGACTGTCAATTTCACCTCTGCCTCATTATTATAATCAACATATATTTCTCTCCCTAACATTTGACATTTTAATAATCCTGAAAGGATCAAGAAGAGAAATTAGAACAGAGGCTAGGATTATACTTCTCTAGAGGCTGATTGAGGTAGAAAGAGTCATTTGTGGGAACACAGGCTTGTTTCCGGTAATAGCTTTATGAAGACATAATTCAATACCATATAATTCACCCATTTAAAGTATACAATAGTTTTTAATATATCCATGGTGTTGTAAAACCACTACCACAACCAACTTTAGACCATTGTCATCACTCCAAATAGAATCCCTGTACCCTTAGCAGCCAACCCCCATACTTCAAGCCTAGGGAACCATTCTATAGATATGCCCATTCTGGACATTTCATATAAATGGAACCATAAAATATGTGGTCTTTTGGGACTAGCTCCTTTCATTTATCATGTTTTCAAGTTTTATCCATATTGTAGCATATCAGTATCAGATTCCTTTGTGTTGCTGACAATATTGCATTGTACAGACATACTATCTTTTATCAATTTGTGAACCTTTGTTTTATTTGCACATTTTGGCAATTATGAAGAGTGCTTCTATGAAAATTTGCATACAAGTTTTTGTGTCAAATGTAGATAGCAATTTGATTACTAATTTAGTCTCTATATCTGTTATATATTTATTCTGATGTTCTATTTCTTCTTGAGTCATTTTTGGCAATTTGTGTTTTCTAAGATTTTCTCTATTTTATATTTTAAGTTATTTAATTTATTGAAAACTTTAGTCTTTTGAAAAATATTTGTAGTGTGATGGGAAAGACAGGAGGATAGTGGAAGATTGTGTAGCAGCCCTGAGATCCCTCCTGCAATCTCTGGGGTTCTTTTTTTTGCAGTTTTTCTCCTTTGAGCCACAGGCACCGCCAATCCCTGGGGTTCTTAAGGTGATTGAACTCAAAAAAATCTGTAATGTGATATTATTTTTTTGGTGACTAACAGTACCAATAGTCAAAAGAAGAAATAGCAACAATAACAAGGATCAAATAAATTTTAGATTGTGTTGAATTAATTAACAAGACCACCCTTGCCATATATTCTGGATTCAAGCAGCTGGTACTATTTGATCAGTTGTTTGACTAAAATATGTGCTCAGTAGTGGTCTATGTGAAATAAAACTGTGATGCCAGAAATACCTCAGTATACTGTAAAAGAAGGAATTTAAAGGTTTAGAAAGATGGGAATGTTAGAGTGTATTTATCACATGTAACTGGTTTATGCAACTCACAATTATGTCCTCTAAGAGGACTTAGAAGATATTTCTCTCAACATAGAAATAAAGAATAAATTGGTGAGGGTGAAAGTAGAATCCTGGAAAAGCACGGTATTCAGCAATGGTTCTCTGCATGGGCAAGGGACAAAGATGGGAAATGCAACCATTGAAATAGGTGGCCACGGCAGAGGCTAAGTAATAGCACTTAGTGGGTAGGGGGTCAATGAGTGTGGTTACCATAATAGGCAACAAACTCCAAAACTTATCAGAAGGTAGATCTTTGGTGGTAGCTTATTGATAGTATCTCTTGGGCTATAAATAAGTGACAGTTCACTAACATTTTTCTGATCTATATAATCTAAAATATTCTTTGTCCAAGAAACAGAAACTGAGTCATATTAGAGGCTGTGTGATCCTCTTCCAGTTCTCAGCCTTAAGTCAAATCCACAGATCTAGAGTCCCTAAAATAAAGGAGAAGATGGGTACCTTTATGAGACTATAAATTTGAATTCTGACCTTTTCCAAAGGGGTTTAGAGCTATTTAATTAGGTAACTTCACTAGGGAAATATAAACTGCACTGAGCACAGAGTAATTCTCGAAGATCCAGAATGCCAGTGTGATCTGTCTGTCAATGTGGAGGACTGACAGTCATTAGATGATGAAGTTTTGGCCTAAGTTCATCTCACTGTGGACCTGGGAGTTTTGTAAGCCCATCTGTCTGCTAGGCCTTCCATAACAAAATATTACAGATGGGATGGTTTAAACAACAAAAATTAATTTTCTCACTGTTCTGGAGGCT
>CAUYRH010094263.1:0-18980 GCA_963574655.1 Perodicticus potto
TCCATGCTTTCTAAACCATTGCAACACATGATGCTTCAGAGTCCCCAAACAGAATAAAAATCCTATGTGTGCCCAACCTACATAGTCCTCCAGATCTGCCTCACTATTATTGACATTCCCCATGAGGAAACTCTCTATTTCAAATTCATATGGAAATGGCCCATACAGACAATGGAATAATATTCAACACTAAAAAAAAAAAAAAAAAAGGACCTACCAGGCCATAAAAGACATGGAGAAACCTTAAATACATATTACTAGATGAAGAAGCCAATCTGAAAAGGCTACTTACTGTATTATTCCAATATGACATTCTGGAAAAGGCAAAACTTTGGAGACAGTAAAAATATCAGTGGTTGTCAGGGGTTAGAGCAGAAGGGAGAGGTTGAATAGACAGAGCACAGAGGTTTTTGGGGGCAGTGAAACTGCTCTGTGTGATACTTTAAAGTTGGATATGTGTTATTATGTGCCTGTCAAAAACCATGGAAAGTACAAGGCAAGAGTGAACCCTAATGTAAAATAGAGATTTGGGGTGATTATGATATGTCAGTGTAGATTCCTCACTTGTAATAAATGTTCTACTCTGGTGGGGGATTTGGTAACGGGGCAGGCTATGCTTGTGTGGAGGCAGAGAATATAAGAGAAATATCTGTTCTTTCCATTCAATTTGGATGTGAGCCAAAAAGTGCTCTAAAAAGTAAAGTATATTTTTTAAAAAGAGGAGATTCCTATACACAAGTTGTTCTAAACATACTAAAAAATTCTCCAATGGTTGACTTACATATCAGTTTTTAGATTTAAATTAATTAAAAATAAATAAAATTTCAAAGTCGAAATAAATGTTGTATGGGAATCACCAAAGAACCTCATCCTCATTTCTCCTTAGAAATTTCTTGCAGTCCCACTCTCCCAGGGGCAATAGACAATTCTGAGAATCTGTCCCCTACATTTAGAGGGTCTTTTCCTAGTCTCAGGTATGTATATGAATATCCTAGTGAAACTAAGTTACCCAAATATGGAGCCATTCAGAGGTCTGTGCCCCACCCTTTGCAGTATCAGCCTGAGCCCCAAAGATTAGCAGGAGAGTCTGTGGAACTGTCTTCAGGAATTGGAAGCACATTGCCAGTTGTATGAGTCATTCCAGTCCAGCCAGCATCTGCTTCTCCCACCAGAACACGGAATCTTCTTCCCTCCCTCCCCACACGCTCCTGAAAAACACCTCCTGATCATGGATGGTGCCCATGAGAGGAGGAGGAGGAAAAGAGTCACCTTCCTGACCCTACAAGCAATCTGTTCACACCTGGCAGTGTGAGCTTTGATTGTCCTCTACTCGGGTTGTATAACTACAGATGTCTCTAATTTTCACAAAGTAAAAGAGCCCTTGTCTGGAATAAATAAGATAGATAAATTAGGCCAGGGAAGGGAAAGGGTCAAAGGTGTCTCCCTGACTTTTCATCTGTGGCGATCTGGGCGCTCTAATCTATTGTACAAATGTCTGCACACAGCATGCCAACACTTGCTTGTAAACTCACAGGAGAAATCTCACCTGGAGACAATGAATAATGTCTGTTCCATGCCTTTCACCCCTAATATACTTTTTGTTTTGAAGGCATCATATGGATTAAGTTAGTAACACTCATCCTCACGTTTTCAAGCTGCTATCTCCTCCTAAATCATCTCTGTTTGGAGCTTGACAGGTGATCACACCTTGTCTCATTTCATGCTGCTGCTTCCCGAGAGCAGATTAGTCTTGCTTCACAAATCACAGGCTCCTTTCCTGAGTGAAGCGCTTTCAAAATTACAGTGACTTCTCCCTAGGGGTATCAAAGTTCTTTTTCCAAGGTCTGTGGTGTTCCACCAGAGGGCCTTCGTTATTCTGAAGCACCACACCTTGCTCCATCTCCTTGACTGATGGTATTATCATAAAACAGCCAGAGGAGAATTTGCCAAGCCAGTGATAACTTCATCTTTGCATTTAACAGGGTGTCCTCTGGGCAGGGCTCCAGGTTGCCTCAGGCTTCTGAGTCTGCAGAGGGGCAAAGCAATGCCTGAAGCTGATCTTCCAGGCCTGCGGTGCAGAGAGAGAGGGGAAACAGATTGTCAGCGTTGTCCCAGCGGTTCTGCAGTTTTCGAAGTTCAAGCACAACTGCTTGTGATTTGCCAACTCATTCCAAACCCTGGTTAGACCAAATACAACCAGATGCAGCAATTTCTATGTAAATAGACACCACAGAAGGGTCAAAGAATTTGACTGCTTCTCCCACATGCTCCACTTCTCTTCTTGCAGAGGCCAGCTGTTGCTTCTGCCTGCTCAGTACTCATTCCTTTGACTTGCACCATTATCACCTCCATTATTCCTGGGAGATCATATCTTAGTTTCAATTTGGATAGATCCCACCCCTCGGGGCCTGAGCTCAAGGTGAATATTTGAGCCAGCCTCATCAATAGGAGACTCCAATCCTGACCATAGTGATTGACTCTGGGATGGATAGGTGGCCCATGACTGAGAGCTTCTTCAGGAACTATTGGAAAAGAGATGTTTCCTTTCCACTAGGTCTGCTCATAGTAAATCTGGATCTGCTGACAGACATCTTACCACCCTGAGAGGAGGAAGAGACTCTGTGTGAGGATGCTGCCGTTGACAAAGAGAACAACATCAAAAGTGAGAGACAGACATGAATATGTTGGTTGATGCCTGCATCTGGACAAACCTAAAGTCATCCCCACATTTTAGTCATAAAAACCAATGCATTTCCTTTCTTGATGAAGACAGTTTTGTCTGGATTTCTATCTTGAAAACAAGTTTGGATAAATGTGCTACCCATAACACATTTTTCTAAGAAAGAAAATAAAAGGTGTCAGTTGTCCCAAATGATTCTTGCATTATTTTATTTTAAGAGCATATACTGAACATCAAACCTGTCACAATCTATACTTGATAAGGGGCACAACTACCAAGACACAATTCTTGCCTTAACAGTTTACAATCGGGAATATGGTGCCTCCATGTTGCTTCTGGTTACACAAAGTCCTTCTGATAATGACTTTGAGGAAACAACTGTACCATGGCCTGTAGTTTTGACAAGCACAACTCCCAGACCAGGGCATGACCATTAGACATAAGTTGGTCTAATCAGTTGGTCCCCTTCTCTAGTTCCTCTTCTTGCATCCCTGCCTCAAGCCTTTTCTCATTCCCAGCTAGACTAAATCTCAAATTAATTTCAACTGGCCTTATTCATCTACCAATGATTCCCAAGACCTCTCCCTTGAACACCAATTGCCTACTTGCATGTCCAACTCTGCCTTCTCCTATTACTTCCATCTATTCTCACCCTGGATACATCCAAACCAAGCACCTGACTGTCCACCCACCCTAAAACTTGTTCTTTCCTGCAGCCTTTTCCATCTTAGCAACTGCTCAAGCCAAAAAACCTAAGAGTCATCATTGGGTTGTCTCTTTTTCACATGCCCTATATCCTAACTACCATCAAATCCTGACAGCTCTTCTTTCAAAACAGTCCAGAATCAATCAATTCCCTTCATCTCCACTGAGATGAGAACACTTGCCCAAAACCAAGTCATGTCCCACCTGGATG
Organism: Perodicticus potto; assembly: GCA_963574655.1. Classification (NCBI taxonomy): domain Eukaryota; kingdom Metazoa; phylum Chordata; class Mammalia; order Primates; family Lorisidae; genus Perodicticus; species Perodicticus potto. Next base: position 3,597 of record CAUYRH010094263.1, read on the forward strand.
ACTGCAGATGCTTTCTCCTTGCTGACCTTTACTCTGCATCAGGCTCCCTTCAGTGTATGCTTAACAGAATAGCCAGAATGATCCTTTTAAAAGGTAGGTCAGTACTGTTTCCTCCACCAGGAAAGCTCATACCCAACATCCCCACGGATCTCTTTTCAGTCTTGATTCAAACACCTTCTAAGTCAGGCCTTTTCTAGCCAATCGTACCCTCCTCTATTAATTCTCCATAATCTATATCATTATTTAAGGTATTATATATTTTATTCATCTTTGCTTATAAGTTGTTGCCTAACTAGAATGTAAACTCTGTTTTGTTTGCTATTGAAACCCTAGAACCTGAAAGAGTGCTTTGTACTCAATAAATATGTGATGAATGAATGAATGAGATAATAAACACAATGTTCTCTTGGGAAAGGCCCAGGAATAGAAAGTGGTTAATGCAGATTCATTCTGGGACCAATGCCCATAAGAAAACAAGCTTTTGCGCCTGCCACATAGATCTCTGAGTTGTCCTGTCTTGCTGAAGCCCTGTTCTTACACTTTTCCCTCCATTCTCTGAGCTACCCATGTTAGGCCAGTCAACTTCCCATTTTATGTTAGCCAAGGTCAGTTTCTGTTGCTTGCAACCAAATATTCCTGGCTGATTCAAGGAGCTGAACATCAAGGCTCTTGCTACACTACTACTGTGGTGACATTATGCAAAGATGCAATAGTGTGGTGCCTAGGGTGTCCTGCTGTTCCACAATAACAGGAAGGCTTTAACTGCAAATGACACAGAGAGGGTTGTTTATAACTTAAATTCACCAAAAATAATAAAAATAAGGAACTTCTAAGTCTTTCCTGAAATAAATATTATACTACCTTTTTTTTTTTTTTGAGACAAAGTCTCACTCTACTTTGGTAGAGTGCCATGACGTCATAGCTCACAGCAACCTCAAACTCTTGAGCTCAAGAAATCCTCTTGCCTCAGCCTCCCACTACTTATTTTAAACTAAAAAGACTTTGTTCATTTATTAAAGGTATATTTTCTTTCTAAAACACTTGCATAAATATTTAAAAGAAGTTTATAAGGTAATAATAAATAGGAGATTCATGAAGAGAAGGGAATGCCTTCACCTCCATGTTAGACTCAAGACCATAACACCAATAAGCCTGAGAAAATCAGACATGAAAGATATTAAAAATCACAGCTGTTGTAAATGCATTTGATTCCAATTTTTATGTAAAGAGGGAAAAGAAGATACCATTATTAATAGTTATTAACAATGGCTCTGTGTTCACAGAAGAATGATGATGATTTGTATTTTCTTATTTATCCCTCACTGAATTTTTATAAGTTTTTCAGTGAATGAAAAATGTTGTTTTAGGGGGAGGGGCATTTAGAAAACAAAAAATTAAAAGAGGTGCGAGAAGAGTCTGAAAAACAGTGTGCCCTTGAGAAACCTCCCAGCTACTAGCAGGAAGTCATGAGGAAGAAATGAGACCCTCACCTTCAGAAACTCCTTTCCTTCTGAAATGCACCAGAACATGGGCATGGAGAAGGGGAGGAAATAAGGAATGGGACAGATTTCTCAAATGATGTCCAGAATCATCGGCACATGTTAAAAATGAAGATTCCTGACAACCAGCCCAAACTTGCTGTACCGGAGCCTCTGAGAGTCTCGAATAAGTTCCCCACTGAATCTTGTGCCTGCCAAAGCCTAAGAACTTCTAGAAAGATGAAGGATGATACTTGAAGCTCCTTAGAGGGTTTGCCCAACCTCTGCTTGAATGATTCCAACTGAGTGATAAAGTTTAACTCAGTAAAGAGAAAAATTCAATCAATCAGAGCCATCACAAATCATCACTAAGTCCCTACTTTGCTTTCTATTAGACACAATCTATATCCTATGTCAAGGACACAACATCTGCTATCCCAACTCCTACAAATCCATCAGCCAGGTGCTGGATAGATAATACAGTGGAGTCTTCATTATGAAAGCTTATTCATAAGCTTTAATAATTGATAATTAAATCATTTCTCCCATGATTAAGCCATCTTGAAAGTCTGGTCAACCCAGTTTGCACTAAACATGTTAGTCTTCCCAGAATTTTTAAAGGGCGACTTTTTAACAGTTCATCAATTTCCTACTTGCCTGGTCTTCCCCTCTTTTCACTGAACACTTTACAGCCAGAATAAGTGACTCTCCTGACTATTCTACTCCTTGCTTCTTGGGTATGCTGCATACATTCCCACTTCTGAGCCTGAGGTTCCCTGTGCCTCCCAGGAACACTGCTGGTCACCCTCTATTCCCTCTCCCCTCTGCTGTCGTGGGTCCTCTCCTTAAGGCCCTGTCGATTAGGATTTGGCCACTTAGAGTGCAGACTTAATGGCAGTTGCAACAGTGGCTTAACTCCAGACGGCTTTGCTTGGCTCACTCAACAGGAAGCCCAGGGCTGACACAGGTGTTTGAGGGCCAGAGGCCAGGCTTCTTCCCTCCCACTGTTCTGCCTCTCTTAGCACGAGGCTTTTGACACTTGATTGTAAAATAGCTAATCTCCCCACTAGGCATCACATCTTCCTCACAGACAAACAGTAAGGGGCAAAGGGTAAAGGCAAGAGTTACTTACTCCAGCTAAATCCCTGGAACCACTATTGCTGCCGTTCACTCTAGCTTGAACCACAGAGTCACTCGGGTTTTCTCTCAGACCTGGCACTACTCCTGCCATGCTTCCTTCCTGAAACCTCTCTTAGTTACGTATTCTGTTCCTCCTCCTCTGCCACTGGCTTAGTGTTGGTTCTCCTCCCCTTACAATCAGACTACTCCAAGAGCTTGTGTCCATGATGATACCTGCATTCGACAGCTAGCTCTTCACTACGTCCAGGCCTTTGTGCCTTAGTAGAGGAGTAGACTCTTTTGACTCTGACAGTACCCAGGAGAGTGCGGACATACAGGGCTGTAGCCCTGAGAAATGGTCCTGGTCAGGGGACTTGCACAGAAGGAGGACAAGCACACAAAGCTTCATCTGTATTTACAGCCACTCCCCATAGTTGACATCAGCACCTGAGCGCTGCCGAGACGGGGGGGGGGGCGCATTAGGCTCCCCTAGGAGTGGGAACTCTACAGTAATAAACTGCTCCCGGGAGGGATCTAGGTGGCACACGCCTGTGATAATCTAACGGCCCAACTGCCCCTCCATCCTCATCTGTGGAATGATTATCTTCCATGAAACCACTCCCTGGTGCCCAAAATGTTAGGGACCACTGATATAGAGGACCTCATTAAATGCCCAGTCAGGTGACATCATTATTCAGACCATGTGAGGTCAGCCACCCATTGCACCGAGGAGCCATGTTTGGGTGAACACAGCAATGCTTTCCATTTATACCACATTGCTTCCAGGAGTTTGCTCATTCAGCCACGATCACATCCTCCAGAAAAAATGTATTCTTTTAAAAATAGGTGTAATCTTTCTTTTATTTAACAAACAATTTGCATGAACTTTTTTAAAAAAAATCTCTTGGTGTTTTCTCTGACAAAATCTAATTGAAAGCAGTATTGCCTTATTTTAATGGACATGGAAATGTAATTTTGAACACATTTTTCTCTCTCACAGGGCTATACTGTATTCCTCTTCATTAGTAAGCTTTCTCAATCCTGCATAAGAACCAGTGTGGTCAACATCATCTTTCTCTTTAAGCAATTTAACAATTCAATACACAAGCCTCTTCCCAAAATGCTGGGTTTCTCTTTAATTTTTTTAAATGCTTCTCATAGACCCTTTGTGGAGGTTACCTTTTCCCATGATCTGAAATGTGAAAATAGAATCACTCTTGAAAAAGTCAAATTGTCCCAAACATATAAGCAAAGCTTCCCTTGTTCACCTCCGTTCTCCTCTCTGTGTTATCTGACCAATCTTGTCATCTGCTTTATGTAATGTTTCAAAGAAAAATAAGAAGTTTGGGGAAGTTTCCTCTGTAAACAGCACACTTGGTGAACAACTTGAGAAAGAGCTTAATGTCTATCCACAAACATCTCTTCTATCGTTGCCACAGGGGTCATGGTTGTAAGCAGTTTATGGTCAATTACTTGATCAAGTCATTGAAACAAAAAGTATTCTAAGTTCTTCTTAGAATGCCTTTTAACTGGCTGTAGGACTTGTACACAAATGTTTCTAATTCAGCTACACATCTTGATAGGAAATATTATAAATTATGTGTATAGGCCTGTCATTACAATTTTCAACAGGAGTAACATGAGTTCAGTTTGAAATAAAATGAAAACTTTGGACCAGTTTCTGAACTTGCTACCTTGAGTTTTAATATAATGCCCACTTGTGTAGACAGAGGCAGCAAAATCCTAGTGCTCTTGGATTAAAACCTGCACTAAAAAAGATGCTTTAGACATATTGAATCTATTTTTTATACTCTTCTGGGAGCAGGGGAAAATATGCAAAAGCATAAAAATGTTAAAGTAGAAAACCAACCTAAGCAAGATCTAGCAGGACTTTGGTGTACTTAGATATCCACTGCGTACTAAAGTTTGTGGTTGGCTTCTACTGAAGGGGTCCTTTGGAATTTCCCCATCCTAGACAATAAGAAAAGAGTCACCAAGAGGCAACAGTGTATTACCCATCCTAGACAATAAATATAGGAGGAACGAGGAAGGGAAGGGAGAAAGGAAGGGCTAGGTCAAGGCTGATGATCTTGAATATTCATCGCTTTTTAAATTTTATTTGTAATCACTAAATGGCATTGTCAGTGTATAGAAACATCTCTATTGTAGGATTGTTTACAAAGAATATTAGCGTAATAACAACTACTTCAAATCCAACTTACTAGAAATCAGTGCAAGATAGAAACACAGGAAATGTACACTTTTCTTTCTCTTTCTTTCTTTAGTGCACGTACACGTGTATTCTGTCACCTTTTGTTCCTGGACATAATAGAAAAGATGTTCCCCAATCCCTCTAAGAGAATTATCCTATATTTGATAAAACAAGTACATAACACAATGGATATTTTATGCCTTGGCATGTTTTTTACTTTCTAAGATACAATATATAAAATTTAAGAAGTGAGGAGGAAGACTAACAGATTATGACTATATAAACAGTTTCTTCTTCCTTTTTACTCAAAGAGAAACCTACTTTAGAAATAGTTTTTGGTCTATTAAATTGAAAGCCTAAGATTATATAACAAAAATAAATCCATCCAGGAAGCTTCAGTATAATTTATAACATTTTGCTTTTCTTTTTTTAGACAGAGCTCATCACATCAACATCAAAATCTGGTTCCACAAATTTAGTATTTGTATGAACAAGTTTAGTATCTGTACATCAAACTTATAATTCCTCTTCCAGATAAGCAAGCAAAATAGATTTAATCTTAGCTTAATTATATGTTGGTTTCCAAGTATAGTTGAAATGCATCAATTAAGAATTCATTAATTCCTAAATTGCATTTGGGAGATCTGAAGTGTACCTTTATTTATTTATTTTTTTTATTTATTTTTTTTTTATTGAATCATCACTGTGTACAATAATTCAATCATGGGGTACAGTGTGTGGGCTTCAGATACAATCGGAGATATTTTCATCAACCTGATTGCGATAACATTCAAGAGACTTTCTCATTACTATGTGAGAAGTGTACCTTTAAAACATCCATTACATCTCATATGTTCCCATGAATGTGTCATTCTGGAAAAGGCAAAGCTATCAGTATAAAAAAACCCATCTGTCATAGTCATGGGCCAGGGAAGGGGGAAAGATAACTGACCCCAAAAGGGCTAAGGGAACTTTGGGGGGATGGAGCTGTTCTAGGTCTTGATTGTGGTGGTAGTTACGTGACTAGACATTTTTGTCAAAAGTCTTGGAAGAATAAAACTATATAATGTGTCAAAATTTTACCTCAATAAATGTGACATTTAGTAACATCTACTGAGAAAACAATATGTTGACCAGTTTAAGTACAAAAACAAAATTATAAAATAAAAAGTTAGCCAATTAGGAACACAAACTTTTCAAACAGATTAGAAATAGTGTTTGCATACAAATAGTGAAACTCATTGAAATGTCAGAATAAGGAGAAAAGGTTAGGGCACTATTAACTAGTGAAATACTAATGATAATGTATCCTATCCAGGTCTTTCTCAAGGGCTGACAGAATGGTTACCCTCCTCTCTGAGCACTTAATTGAAGAAAACTTCATTTTACAATATACTGCAATCTAATCTAGCTTTTTTATCATTGGCAGAAATTAGTGGTATTTTAGTCTTGGACAAAGGTTGGCAAACATTTTCTGTACAGGGGTAGATGTTAAATGTTGCGACTACCCACCAAAGCAATCATATAAAATACTCAACAAATGAGTGTCGTTGTGTTCTAATAAAACTTTATGAACACTGAAATTTGAATGTCACATAATTTTTCTGTATCACCAAAATATTATTCTCCTTTTGATTTTTCTGACATTTATAAGTTGCAATTTATAAATTTTAAATTTGCACTTAAAAATGTGGAAACCATTTTTAGTTTGGGCATTAGGCTGGACGTACTTCATGGACCATAGTTTATCAAACTCTTGTCTGGGCTCTTAGTCGGTAAGTGTAAGAGCTTTGAAAACTTCAAAGTATGGGTCTCTCACATATAACAAACTCCTTTCTGTTAAGGCCGTCTATTCCAAGAGCCCCAGTTTTAAAAATCACAGAATTCTGATGCCCACATATAACTCTTCAGATTGCCTGGGCTAAAATATCAGAGAAGAAAAGGTAAGGAGCCTCCGGAAATGTACAGACCATGGCAAAGAAATTCTGCCTTTCCACTAAAGGAAAGTGGAAAAAAACAAAGCAAAACATGAATCTCCACCCTTCCAACTAAGCTTCTTCAGATTTCTAGACCCAAAGTGCCTATGCAAAACATGGCAGAGCACCTCTATTCGGCACCCCCAGAGTATAAGGGGTTAATGTCACCTACTTGTGCAACCATAAATTGCTGATATTAACATTTTTTCAAGCAGAGTTTAGACTGACCCTGACTTGAACATGTACTTTTAGATACAGAAGATGATTTGATTTTTTTTTTTTTTTTGGTCTGTCTTAGTGAGAACAGGAATGGGGCACATTTATCTGAAACAGATTGTGTGATGGCAACATTTCCAGCTGCACAAGTGCTGTAACATCTACACCCAAATTAGCTCAGGAGTCCACATATCTCTTTCAGTTATTACATTTATTGCATCAATTATCTACAAATGAAATACAGCTGCATTGTCAGTATCCCCACATTCAAGCACATGTTTAATGAGCTTGCAAGGTAGAGAGCTCAGGAGCACTTGCTGACAACAAATAAAGAGGAAACCCAATCCTCTCGTCCCGGCCGGCCACTGCCCAGTTGAAATTCCTGGCAGTAGGCACCATATTTTAAGAGAATCTAATCAGGTGTTTATCCTAAACATGAGCAGCAGTACATTCGATTTGTTTGCTAAATAGAAATTGGGTAAATCTGGCATCCAAATCACAATCACCACTTTGCTCATACAGCCCAAGGTCACCCAGGCCACCCTGAGGAGGAAGAGGAGGCAAGGCAGGATACAAGAGCCACTTTTCCAGCTGTGCAAGGCCCAGTCTGACATTTTGACAGAGTCTCTCTAATCTTTTTCACATTTCTTTCTACAGAAGAAAGTGGCGGAACCAGATGCTCCCAGTTTCCCTAGAAGGTTTTGTGGATTCTTCTTTTTTTTTTTCTTTTCTTTTTTTGAAAGAGAGATGGGGCTGGAGGTCTGGAAGGATCGAGGCAGAGTCAGATTTGGGAATTGTCTCCATATTTCTATGGGTTGAAAGAATCTCCAAGGATCTCCCCCATTGCCAGTATATATTTTATAGGCTCCGGATGGACACCTGTTTTCAATCGCACTTCCAGATCAGACGAGCCCTCTAGGAGTGGCCCGGGAGTGCAGACCCGGCCCAGAGCAAAAGGAAAAGTCGCCTGCCTGGGCTGTCTTCTCTGTTCGCTTTGTAAATGATTTCTGAGCCACATGTGGGAGAAAGCCCTGCCTCGCTCTCACTTACATCATGCGTGTGGAACTCAAGTTCCCCATAGGAACACCACAGAAGGGGACATTTGTTTAAGCCTCTGATCATCCAGGGTCTTCCTCACTGCAAATGGATTTGGGCTCATAAACTATGGGAGATTAGTTTTAAGCCCTCACAGTAGACCTCGTTGACCAAGCTCCAGGTGACACAAAAGTCAGACAAGGTGTAGCAGAGCCCGCCAGGAACCCCCTTCCACATGGCTGGACTCAGAACCCAGGGTGTGGGGCAGAATCTCCAGGGCACCTGGATTGTGAAGATTTAGGCCCAGCAGATTCTGCCTAACAGCAGCCACACGTGACACACCTCCCCCAAAAATAATTCAACAGAAAACAAGAACCTTTCCTCTCTAGACAAACACAGGAATGTCAGTGGCAAGCCAAGCATCTTCTCTGCTGGGACCCAAACCGTCAAGCACACACTGAGAAACAGCTTAGGTACCAAGTCCCTTAAGACCGGGGAATAGGATATGTGACACCTTTTCCCATGTTTAGAGAAATCTCACCTTGACCACTTGCTAGATCTGTGCCCAAGGACAAGCCAGTCTCTTGATGTCTAAACCAGCACACAATGTCAATTATTCCAGACACTCCATGTTTATGGACGGTCAGAGTGCAGTTGGAGTTAGGAGCTTCCCTCATATCAACCAGAGCTCAGAAAAACGTAGCCTCATATATCCTCACGTGGCATTTTCAGGTAAAGCCTTATGGGATTCCCCTTCACTTCTTCTCACCTTCTGAGCTTTCCTGCTGCCAAACCCTAGACTTAACTGTCCCAGCTGCCCACAGCCAAACGTGTCTTCCCACACTCAGTTAAGTGCTATCTTAGAAAGACTCAGATATGCCAATTCTGTATATGCTTAAGAATAGCTGAATAGGATATGTGTAACAGGCCGGAAGAACTTCTTTCATCCAGAAAATACACCTGATGATAAATGCAATCTTTAACCAAAGGTGGAAGGGGACATTGCAAGGGACACCAGGGCCTCCCAGGTGGCTTTCTGCAGCTCCTGCCGTATCATTGTTTTTAGAGATGTCAGGTCAAAACATAATCAGGAATGAAACTTAGGAGCCATGTTAATACCACATCACCCCCACCACACCGAACAAGACCATCTTCACCACACCCAGGCCTTCCTCTCATAATCTTCCCAGGACCAGAAGGAAGGTATGTGGCCAACCAGTGGTGGCAGCAGGGGTGGCAGAAGTTGAGGCAGCTGCTGCCTCTCTCCTCCCTCCTGCTCAAGGAGCTTCAGAACCCTCAGGCCTCAATGCCTGAAGCAATTTCTCCACCCCCAACCCCACCTCGTTCTTCTTCTCACACCCCACCTAAGAAAAGGAGGAGCCAAGTTTGGGATGCCAATGGTAGACCCAATGGTGACTGGGCCACTAGCATTAGTATCTGCCAACTCTGCCTGAGCTTACTCTTAACAAGACTGCATTTTGATTTTTCAAAAGAAAGAGAAACATCCATGCCTGCAGACTCCATCTACTGGAAGGGCCGCAGCTCAGAGCAAAGCACACAATTTGGATTTCATTGACAGCCATGTCAAAGTGTTGCTCAATGATAGCAAAACAGCCCCTCAGTTTACATTCCTGTTCACAGAGGGTTTCATACATGAGACCCCAGTGTTTTCCTTCCTATTCTCATTTCATAGCATACAATCCTACTCATCTTTAAAAACTAGGGAGAAAAAAGTTATTTTTGCCTTCTTTTGATCAATCATCATGGGGTTGTTTTCCTTCTGTCTCCCACCCTGAAGCCACCAGTCACACAAACACACACACACACACAGTCTTCAATGTGGACCTGCCTTTCAAAAGCCAAAAACAACAAGATCAAAAAGTCGTAGTGGAGCAGATGTCAAGTGGTCCCCCTGGACACCCACTTAACCTCTTCCAGAGGGCTAGCTGGACCCTGCTAAAGAAATGATTTGGTGAGGAAAGCAGCAGGCTTGGAAAACATGACCCCACCTCTCCTTACAAACCTCCAGAATTAAGGATGGGGCAAGGATTCCACACCATCGCCATCTGCTCCTAGGGAAGTGTACACACAACTGCTTTTCAAAAGGCAACTTTGACTACAAACATGCTTTGCTAATTGGGGTTGTTTATGACCCAATGTAATAAAATTTGATGCTGCAAACTAGAAGCAGTTCCCTTGTTTTGTTTCCTTAGACTCTGCTCTCTTCCTGCTCTAGAACGCTTACCTAAAACCAGGTGTGTGAAATGTCTGAGGAGTAGTTAAGTAATCGGTGCCTTTTATCTACCTCACAGAAATATATGGGGAATTTTAAGACCTAATGATTACAAATCGGCAGGAAATTAGCATGAAGGAATTTTTCCGTATCTTACCTCTAAACACAGTATACATCACTAATTTATCATATTAGACTGAGATCATATAAGAATAACCAAAAACTCTTTATTATAGTGAAAAAAATTGCAAGTAATTTTGAAAGGCCTCAAAGCAATCTTCTCAAATTGCAGTTCTTTTGGAAAATAGAGGAATATAACTCAAATTGTATATTACACAATAAGATGAAGACGTGGAAATTTTCTGAGGGTGCTTGGTTGGAACAAGCTTACAAAATATTTACAGTAACAAGAATAATCAAGTTATTTTCCTGTAATCAGATAACTTTTGACTTCAGTTGAGTGGTCACTTGGTAAAGGAGAAACTATGTTTGCAAATCAAATATTGAATGTGACGTACACTGGACAAATTTCCAACTTCCTGAAACCAAGCACTATGGTCACTGAATAGCCCTCACAGATGTAAGCAATGTCTTTTCTTCAAACAAAAAAAAAAAAAAGAAGTAGATTTAAATTCGTGCTATTTTTAATCAAAAGCATTTGATGGTCATTAATTACATGTTTGTCAGAAACTCTAGGCCGTTTAAAACATTGTTCTTTAAACCAGAGTATCACATTCAAGTGCACTGCAAGTCCACAGTGGGTTTTACTGCACTTTGACTTCACCTTTCCTCAGTGTCAGGCGATTCAGTTGCATATGAGCTGACAAACACCAGCAATGCAAAGTCAGTGGGGGATGACAGACAGTGGGGTCTGCGACTTTCAAATATGTGGGCAGCCGTATTTCAGGGGGCAGACCCCAGCAATGGATCCGCTTTCATTTACTCGTGCATGAATGCTTTGGTCCCAGGGCTCAGTAATGGAGTTTGACATCTCCCAAGGTGCTCCAGAAAGCCAAATCCAGGCAGAAATGTGCCAGATGACAACTTAATCACAACCAGGAGACACGGCATTGTGCTGTTGGCCAGTGTGGGCACCTCATGCCCAAAACTCAGTCTGCCCCTGCATCATTTGCAGGAGGCAGAAGGCAAGCTGGTGGGGACAGCCTACCAGGAAGGGGGCCACACAGGTCCAGCTTCCAAACCTATGGAAAGATGAGAGCCAGCTACACATCAGGAGGGGCCACAGAGTTGGAGTCCTCGGCTCTGTCCTCGTGGGCTGCTCCCAGCAGGGACCCAGTCTCTGCTGTTCTCCTAGCCTGACACGTGGACACAGCAGGCACACTCCGAGGCCCCACACTCTCCTCTTGCTGTCCCTTTGCTCCCGCTTATCCCACCTCTGGAGAACCCACCTCTTCTGCCACAGCTGCAGCCCTGCAGAAGCACAACCTGGATTTCAAGGTCCAAGCTCAAATTCTGTCTCTACCAAGAGCTTTCTTGACATAATCCAAATGTCACGTGGGGTCTCTTTCTCCTCACAGGTGAAGTTCACTTTGGCCAGTTTCCAGTTTCTAACCTCTGGCTGGGTGAAGTCTTCCCCTTCACATTCACGACTTCCTAGGACATATCGGCCTGGTTCACTCTACAGCCTGTGCCCCGCATCTAACTATCTCCAATCTGCCCCTACAGGCTAGGACACACAACTCAATCTAGGACAAAGGATTTATAGTAAGCGTTTCATAATCTTTGTGGGCATTGTTGAAGATTTAGCACTTCATAGGGAGGGATTACACTGAGAAGCATGCAACCTTGCATCATCTCCTGGCCCCGGGTCAAGCTTCCCCTCTTCCACTTGTTCTCCTCCTCCCCCCTCCTCCCTTTCTCTCTCTTTTTCACACTCTCCCTTCCCCTTCCTTCTCTCTCTCCTGGGTCCCCCTCTCTCTTCCTCCTCCTGCAGCTTCTTTCTTCCCCCACCCCTGCCCCACTAACACCAACAAATTTCTTGCTTTGTCTGAAGCAGGACAATTCATTCAGGACACTTGAGATCTCAGCTTCCATCTAAACTGATGTGCCAGGAAATTTCTTTTGAAATCGTCACAACATTTACTCTGGACCAAATTTTTCTGAAAACAATTGTCACCAATTGTGCTGCGTTCAGAATTGACATCCCTCCAAAACTTTCACGTTGTATTTCCGTATTCTGTTGATTCTTGCAGAATAATATACACATAATCTATTTTGTGTGTGAGGTTTATAGATATATGGTTTATTCTTCATTTTATTTGGGGAACTCTGGAAAGCATAAACCATATGTACATGTATTCACTTTTATACTCACTTAAAGTGCCTGGAACTGTATCAGAAAGAGTGTGGGTTCTTACAAGTTAAAACCAACTAGCTCAGTTTTAACTGAAGTGGATTCCCAGAAGTAAATTTAAACACCATCAGTGCCACTCATGTAATTAGAATCCAAGTAGATAGACTAGGCACAGATATATTTTGAAGAAAGTACTCAAATCTGCTATTAAACACATTAATAGAGGTTTTGTTCAAATAATTCATTTTTCATATTAAGAAGCTGATTATTCATTATGGTTTAATACTTTTTTCATAAATTATAAATTGCTTTCTCTTATTTCTTTAAATATGATAAACTCTGTCATATTTTATGCATAAAAATACCAATATCTGAAGGCTTCCCGGATTGATTTCTATTATATGTTGCTTCTCATGATATCTTTTCCCCCTCTAAATGTTTAGTGAACCCTAATGGTAAGTTTATTATTTTCTTGAATGGAATGAAAATTCTTTCCTCTAGTAGGGATTTGCATTTGCTTCTGCCAGGAGCTGGGGTTGGAGTGGAAAGGATGAGGGAAGGGTGGAACCACTTTAAACTAAATTCTTAGGTTTTTGTCAGACCATTCAAGTAATGTGTGTTCAGACTGAATATATAAATAAGGGAGGCTTGTGGTTACAACTTTTCAAGAACTATTATTTGTCGTCTTCTGCTCAGCACCTGAGCATTCTCTATCCAGTCCTGATTGCACAAATGGGAGCAAGTTGGGAGAAAGTTTATTTTTAGTTCAACTTTACATCGATGGCCAACAAATCCCAAGCAAGAAAACAGAAAAGGAAACCACACTTAGATAATGATAAGTACCCAAGCCGCTGAGAAGATTTTAAAAGCAGTCAGAGAGAGAAGATGGATTATATTCAAGGAGGGTAGCTGTTAGATAAAAAGTTACAATGGAAGCCAATAAAAGAGCAATATATGTTCAATGTGCTGGAAGAAAACAGTCACTAACCTCAACTTCCATACCCAGAAAAATAGCCTTCAAAAATGAAAATAAAATAAAGACATTTTCAGATAAACAAACACTAAGTGAATTTGCTACCAAAGAAAGAAATGTTAAAGGATGCTAAGTAAAGGAAAATGATCCCAGATAGCAAGTTACAGACACAGGAAGAATAAGGAACAAAGAACTTGAGAAATATATGGGTAAAATTAGACAGCCTTGGACCACAGACATGGACCACATTAAATGAAAGTGATAAAGTCTGGCAAGGTTAAGAATAAACAGAACTGTTTGCTTTCTTCTTGTTGATAAGTTTGAGTTATCTGTATATTCTAGTTATCAGCTCAACTCTTTGTCAGATTCATACAAATAATCCCATTTATAAGTGGGCAAGATACTTGAACAGCAACTTCTCTGAAAAACAGATAAATGGCCAACAAACCCAGGAAAAAATGCTCATCATCCATAATCATCAGAGAAATGTAAATCAAACCCACCCTAAGATGGGTTAACCCAGCAAAAATAGCCCACATTACAAAAATCCCAAAGCTGAAGATGTTGGCATGGATGTAGAAAGAAGGGAATACTTTATGCTGATGATGAGATTTCAAACTAATACAACTTCTATGGAAAGAAGTATGTAAAATCCTCAAAGAGCTAAAAGTAGCCCTTCCATTACTAGGCATCTAACAAGAGGAAAAAAAATCATTTTACCATAAGGAAATTTGCACTAGAACATTTATTGCAAATAAATCATAATTGCCAAAACATGGAATCAACCCAAGTGCCCATCAACCTATGAATGGATTAATAAACTGTGGTATATGTGTACCATGGAATATTATTCAGCCATAAAAAGATGGGTATTTTACACCTTTTGTACTTACCTGTATGGACAGTCTTCTTAGTAAGGTATCACAAAAATGGAAAAGCAAGTATCCACTGTTCTAAATACTAATATTAAACCAATAGATACACAACTATACACCCACATGAGAGAAAAACACAAATGTATTCAAGTGGGTGGAGGGAGAAGGGAAAGGGGAATGGAGAAGAGGGAGGGGAATTAGTAAGCTCTCATCTGATGGGCACAATGGAAGGGTATACAGCACAACCCCTGGGTGAAGGAAGTGCTCAACTACAATTGGAACTTTACCTTAGAAACACAAACAATGCAACCTAATCATTTATACCCTCATATCAATCTGAAAATTTTTTTCAAAAAGAATAAACAAAAACAAAATACACAACAACAATAGCATAGAATTCAACAGTAGGGGAAATAGAGTCACTGTTTTCTAAAGGGCCTTGCTTTGTTTGAAAAACAGTAAAGATAATAATTGATTTTAGACATTGATAAGTTAGGTATGCATGTACTAATTTCACAAGTAATCATTAAATTAGTAGAAACAGTGTCTAATAAAAGAAAAAGATGAAATGAAGAAATCAACTCAAAAAAGTTAATAAAAAAGATAAAAATCAGGTTAATAGCATAAAATAAGATGACAGATATAAAATCAAATACAGGATTATATAAGTAATTACAATAAATGTAAACAGACTATATGCTACAATTAAAATGAAAAAATTGGGGGAGGGGTAAGATGGCCGACTAGAAGCAGCTTCCGACAGAGGCTTCTGTTCAAAAGGAAAGATAACCTCCAGAAACTGCCCAATTGAACTGAAGAATGGGAGCCCAGCCAAGAGAGAGAAGTGATAACTGCAGGTCACCTCTGAGGCATGGCGCGACTTCAAGAAACCAAGCTTCAGGCAGAAAAAACTGAACTAAAGTTTTCTGCCATTCTGAACTTCCAGGACACAC